>BGPT01002248.1:73077-100162 GCA_003297045.1 Symbiodinium sp. clade C Y103 | reverse complement strand
AAGCTCAGATGGGAAGTGTCTGATACATGGCCTGCTTTTCTGGTCCCCAAAAAAACAAACCTTGAAGCTTCAAGGCCATGGGCCCTGACAGTATATATATATATATGTATGTATTACTGTGTGTATGTGTGCATCTATTGTATACAAATAGATGGTAGATGCAGCTGAATGAGTATACAAGTGAACTTCTAACTGGGGAGCCCCACAGGGTAGAGGTGTTGAAATGGGGAAAAATGATTTTCCAACCACTGGACTGGGTTTACTGTGTTTTTGTCACCAATTGGAAGGCCAAATTCAGGCAACCGCCCTGGTCAAATGTGTTGCATCTAACGTGGTAAGCCCAATGCCATAAACTTCCAAGTTTGGAGGATTTATACCACCCATTTCTGGTGATATTGGAGATGGTTTATCATGGGGTCTGCCACATTACACATGATTCCTTTTTGGGGTAGCATTTTGCGGTGATCATTAATCGAGGGATGGGATTAATTTATCACCTCATTCTTTTTTGAATCGTACAAGGTCTTAGCTTCTGTGGGGAACACTGATATGAACCCAGCAACGACAGGGTTGCTAGTGATCTAATGCTACCCCCAAACCGAACCTAGAAGCTGAACCAATATGGAGATGGGTGAACAGCCATGCATTATCTTGCATAATATGTACATATTTATTTATATATAGACAAATAATATACATATATATATATAGATATATATATATAATATATGTATAGATACACATGAATGGACATATTCATATGCGACATTTTGACCCAAAGAGAGCATCCGTCTACCGTGTCCATTTCTTTTGGTGGTCACCAGGGTACGTACCACCATTACCATCGATATTTGCCTGATTGGCGACTTTAGCTACCCTCAACAGAAAGTCAGAACATGTTAGAATTGCTACCCGGCTACCCTGAGAAAGAATCAAACACATAGAAAAAGAAACGAACATCCTACCAACACAATAGTCTTAACAGTCTTATTGAAACAATTTGTTTATATCTTTGTAGGGTTACAATGTTGAATTTCAGGTCATCCCATTCTGTGCGAATGGGACATTAAAGCCCGTTTAAACCCACCAGTCAGTTAACATAAATCCACAAGTTTATATACCGAATAGATCTTCTATGCCAGAGCCACATTGTTGTTGAACTCCAAAGCTGATGCACCAAACCATATGCATGATGATGATATACTCACCGTTGATATTGTCACTAGTCATGTATCCACAACCTATCCTCATTACCCTCCAGGAAACGGACATAGCTTTGGATACTGACCTAGGTATAGATATGTATAGTTGATTTACCTTTGAAAAAACATATGCTTGTCCATAGCTGTGTTAGCTTACCAGAGGGCGATATCCATGTCCTGTGTTCAGTAGATTGTGAATATGCATCATAAGATATCATAAGTAATTAATTAATTTTATCAGCCGCTCAACTCCATAATAAACCACCAAAAAACAGCCACAATAATGCTAGAAAAGGCAAAATCCGAGCCAACATACGTGTAAAGTTGTAAAGTATACTGTTTCTAGCCATTTTTGCGGGTCACTATCAAGGTGTTGTTTCGGACTCCTGTAGCTTCTTCCGTTGGAGGGCGCGCCTCTAAGAACACGTCATCCACCAAGCGCATGAGAAGACCCCGTTCCCGCCGTGGTTGGGCCTCAGTGGGTTCGGCCGAGTTTTGTTTTGCATATCTCTACCATGTGACCCTCTAAGTACCTAGAAAAATGGCTGAGAAGAATCGTGACTTGGGACTTTTAAACAGGTTGATGGGGACTTGAAGGGTCTAAGCATGTTGATTTTCTGCGTATCCATCTTGGAAGCTGCAACAAAATATAGAGCCTTAGCGGCTTAGTCAAAAAATAGTACAGGACAGGATAGATAAGATTGAACCACCATTTCGCTCATTAGTTCCACATCCCATTAAACCACCAACTAATTTGGAAGTTAAAATGCGATTGACCCAGCCAAACCAAGTGAACAAGTACCGCTTTGGTATTTCGTTCAGCCCGACGCGCGCTGAAAGAGTGGCATCCCAAAATGGGGCGCCTTGATGGAACAATCTCCCTGGGGGAGATTTCCTCGGGAACTCGCAATATGTTGGGACATGGGAACGGGAGATCAGCTTTGAGTGATCACACTCTCTGACACACATGATGTGAGCTCCTTCCTTTTCTTTCAACAAACCACTCTATTACATTCTATTACGACAAAGCATGATAAAACTAGGCTCCAGAAACCGGCAATCAAGAACTCCTGTTGATCACATCCGGTCTCCCTGTTGGGGAACACCGGTCATCAGGGGTTGGTTTGTTACCAGTAGCATATACTATGGGTTATTCAATGCGTGTTATCTGTGCATTCTATGATTTCACCAATGAGAAAAACATCCAGAAACATCATATGGATCATATCATGTTGAATGCTGGACGTGGTTCTGGACAAGTTGCAAACTACGCCTCGCAAAGCTGAAGTATCAACGATTCCCCTTACTTCCAGTCATTTATGCCAAGGTCATGGCGAGGTTGTGACAAGTGATAGTGATCGCTACAAGTTATTTTCAGAGAATTGTGGGCCCCTGCAAATGCAAGCCCCGAGAAATTATAGAGATTGAAATCCCGCCCGTGGCAGGTTGAAAAATCCGCGGCGTCCGAAGTGGTGACATCGCACCCTGACCAAGGACGGCCCACGGGAAACGCATCTGGCCTATGGCGCAGTACAGGTAGCCCGATACAAATCGGTGAAGCTAGGCTTAGGTGATCCAAACCCAAACCGTCTATGGCATGCTTACCTCAAAATGTAGATCTGCCTGGTGAATGCATGTTTACCTCTATAGCATACAGAGATCGATAACCTGGGCAAAACGGCAAAACCCACCTTTCAGTTTTGACTTAACCTTAAACAATCCCCAAATGAGCCCCGTTCAGCTTACATCTTTGGAAAGCCCTTGACAGAGGTACCGGTGACGTTAATCGAGGGTGAGCCAACAGATGAGTTTCTGTGAAACCTAAACGAACAAACCTATGCACGAAGAGTTTAATTGCAACAAACGCCGTACAATGACGCATCAGTGGTTGGTCTGTGGTCGCAAAGCCTGTTCTTTGGAAATTGGCTCGAAAATTATCGAAATGCTTCGGTCGAATGCACAAGTCGGGCTATTACAGTGACCTACTCTATTGAATCTCTATTGGGGATTATCGTTGATCTTGTTTCCTAATCTTTCACTCTGGAGATCCTCACATCATTAAGTTCAGAGAAGTTCATGAAAACAATATCGGGGCCAGCTGACGCTCCGCCGGTACCGCCACTGCTCAGCTCCGTTTTTCGAAGGCAGCCAGACGGGCCTCCATGTCCTGTGGCAATGGAGCAATGTTCAGTCCCTGCTGGCGGTCAAAAAAAAAACAGTTATGAGAAATCTATGGAAATGAAAATCCCCCAACTAAATGAGTTCTATATAATGGGAAAATCACCGATAAATGATATGATATAGGAACGGTGACCATATAAATATAAATGGTGGTTTTTCCATCGACACGGTTGATGACCGGAGTGTATCAACCGCGCCATTGGGATTACCGATCGAATGTCGGAGGTCTGTGCCATCTCAAGTTAGGGACAATAACTGGGTATTGTAACTATGTACACGTTGACTCACTGGATTGGTTAAAGGGAAAATCTACAGGAAACCATGGTTTTCCCCATCAAATATAGAGGTTTCCTGTAAATGTTCCCTTAAACCAATCCAGTGATTGACCCCTTAAAAACATTTAAAAACAACATCTTGTGACATTATTTCATATCTTGTTAAAGAAGAATGAACTACTTCATGAATCCTAAAACCATGCCCGATTGTGCCGGATTCAATGTCTTCAAATCTCTAAAATTAAAGGCAAACATATCCATAGATATCCATTACATATCCTACAGATTCATAAGCGCTGTACTTGTCGAGTCCAGTCAGCGGAGGTCAGAAGCCCTCAAGAACTGTGCTGGACTATCTCACATCTCCACGTCTCCAGAAGTACTTCTCTTGAACCGACTCAGGTGTGTGACCGTGAACTGTTTTTCTCAAAGCAGTAGGTCTCAGCAATCTTCGTGTGGAGCAGTAACATTTTGCAAAAAATCATAGGCAGGGTTGCTCCAACACGAGTTACCAAAGGGGGGGTGAAAGCACTAGGAAAATAAAGAAATAACATGACATACTGACATACAAAGATCATCAAAGATATACAAAGATATAAAACGACATCCCCCACCATGTGACGATGATTCATGGTTTGAGCTTCAAGCTAACATCTGATCTCAGGCCTGGAGATCCGGATCGGCTTTCATGTCCTTGTTGCCTGGGGAACGCTGCGGCTTGGGCTTCGCCCGGCAGGTCGAGATCTCTTTGTGCGGCTCAGAGGCTGTACCCAAACTCGCTGCGCAGTTTCGCCTTGTAGATTTCAACCTGATTCCTCAGCCATGGCCATGGACTGAAGGTCGAATTACCACTTGGTGGTGGCCTCTATGCCTCCATGTGTAACTTGAGCAATTCCCAAATCCTCTAAGTTGAAATATGCAATCCATATAATCCCGAATAAAACCCATGAAACGTCATCAAACAGCATAATGCCTCTATGCCATATAGTTCATCAACCAGTCAACCAAAAGGGATTTCATTCGCGTTCCTCAGCCGTACTCCCACCCATGTCATGAATCTGAAGCTGTGCGAACTCCTTCTGCTCTTCAGCGCTCAAAGGAGTTTTCCTCGCTGCAAAAAAGGGGCTTCGTCAGGGATTCTGTTGCCCATTTCTTTCCACTCGTATGTGTGTAAATCCCCCCTATTGGGGCAAATTCATAGTTTCCGGCTTTTCTGACTTATGCGGATTTACTCGCACAGCCCCACTTTTTTGGGAATTGCATACAATATCCCACTTCAAGAATGGATGCTGAAAAGACTCACATGTCTTCACCGGACCTTAAGCCTCTTGGGGCCAACAAAAACACAAGGACCCATTCAAGGTGGCGTCCCCCAACTTTTAAGCTGGAAAATAGATCCCAAACAAGTTTTTATATACTTGTTCCATCACCATAAGCATCCATAAACCCAACAAGTCAACCAAAACTTGTGTTCACCAACATTTTCTCAAGACCTATAAGGCACCACCTTGTAGCGTTATCTCAAAAGCTAACCGTATCAATGGGTTGCTTTAATGGATCAGTTACAGGAAACCATTGTTTTGGTTTACCACGAATTGTGGGTGTTTCCGGCAGGTTTTGCCTTTATGCAATTCAGGGACCGTACCCTTTGTGGGAAAACGCAGGATTTTCTATAGTTTTCCGTACGCTTGCTGGAGGGTACTAAAGATGAATATAGCCCGCTTGGTAAGTTGGAAGTAGGTTTATCCACTTCTATAAAATGCATGGGTTACAAATTATGAATTTACATGAATTTACTGAAGGGTACCCTCCAGCAATCAAACATAGTAGTTGGAAACCACCCCAACTAGTACAAAACAAATCCCATCTGGCCATGTTGGCACAGGAGGCTGTGCACCAGTATGCCGTTGATAGCCCATAAAAAATCCCATGTTTGCTTCGTTCCCACCGGAGGGCAATGCCAATGACCCAAGCGTCTTCTTCGAGTCCTTCTTGGCATCCTTCTCCTTCTTCGTGCTGCCGGGGTCCTGGCGAAGTTTGAGCCTAGCCTCGAACCTCACGTGGCATTCCGAGTAATGGGGACACCGTAAAGAACTTGGGATTTCACCAGCAAAAATGACGGAATAGTATGGAATATTGGGATGTGGTGGGGATATCATGCAAATATGATGGGGAACATGTAATCTTCATGGATCTTCTATGAAGAAGGACACAACTATCGGATCATGAAATCTATCTGGTGCCGCAGGTCGGAATCGCTTAGTTGGTGCAAATAACCGAGCATAACTGATCTATGGAGAATCTCTCTCTCCCTCTCTCTCTCCATGTTTTATTTCTCCTTAACCATCACGCAATTCACACATCACTGGGGGGCACCACCCAGAAGCCAGGCTTGCGTCCCGGATGGTATTTCCGGATTTCATGGTCCCTTACTGCCGGAATTATGGATCAAACTCCTTCAAACTCCATGAAATGATGGTGAACATCAGGACGTCGTGTAGTGATTCTCCGCTTTAATTATGGTTTCCCATTCTTTTGGCAATATCTGGACCAATGTTCAACCCCAAACTGTTTGGGTTTAAACATGTTTAAAACCTTAAGTGTGTATTTATGGTCAGTGTTCCCAAAGATTTTATATGTTTCAGCTGTTTCCAACCATGCATCATGTCTGGGCATGTCCAGCACGATTGGGTCGTTGATATGAATCTTGACCAGTCCACGGGTCCAACGAAGTCAGCAGTCCCAGGATCCAGCTGATCACTGCTTCATCACAAGGTGACTTTCCCCTAGGCCCTAGTGATGTTTGTTGGTTTAGCAAACATGGCAACTATAGTTCGATGTATCCACCATAAACACAACAATCATTGGAGTTATGTTCACCAACTTTGCTAAGGGGCACCACCGGCCGTACCCCGCAGCCGCGACCCGTGTCCTGCTTCTCCTTCAACTCGTTCATCCGGGCGACCATCTTCACCACCTCTTCGTCCTTGTTCTGTTGGCCGCCGCTCATGCCCTGCTCCTACGGGGCTGGCTGAAAATTCGTCTGCCAGTCTGCCAGGGGCTTTTCTGCTGATTTTCCAGTTTTATCAGCTTCAACCTAGACCATCCCTTTAAAGTCACTTGCCAAATTGGCAGCTGCTACACGTTGGCTGGATTGGATGTGCTGGCTTAGAACTTGGGTGCCAACTGGTGCTGTCCAGCTCATTGTAGAATACGAAGAATGATGTTCTGGGTATAGGACCACATTTTTCAGGTGCGGCAAGAGGGTCTACAGGAACCTCCCCAGACCCCAGACCCAGCATGCGCCTTTAGGATGGCTTTGCGCTCCACAATGCCTTGTTTCAAGGTTTCCAGCTCCTGCCACAAAACAGCTGGCCAAGAACAGTTCAGTTGTGCATACCCTATGGTTGATTTAACATTGCTATATCGAAAATGGATGAAAATGGTTTGTGTACAAATGACTGATGATGATTTTCCATAGCTACGTTTGGCAACCAGAGTCGGTATTAAATGTACTGTATATAATATTTCATGTAATTACATACTATGTCACCTTTTTTCTCAGCTCCTTGGTTTCAGCGGGGCTCAAACCTGCACTTTCCTTCTTGGTCTCCTTTTTGGTGTCCTGCAAGGGCAACGATTCCTAAAGTTATCTGGGCATGGGTGCCTGAATAAAAACAATGGCTGGTTGGCCTCCACGTTCCCATGAAAATTGGCAAAAGTTCCAAGTCAGAATTGGGCATAGTACCATTTTTTTTAGATACAGTACTTAGATCAACGGAGCAGCACACAATGGCCGAGCATTCAAACCATCCAACCATTCACCAACCATTCACCGATCGCTTCCATTTTTTGTTCCATTGCTATGGCAAACCCACATATACAGCATCACCAAAATTGCGATAAAACCGCTGCATGGTTGGTATAAACCATCCCCAAAAAGAGTGATTTCAGAGCAGGTCTACTCAGAAACCATCACCCAAAATCACAAAGGTCACCCCGTCACCCGTCTTCCCAGCGCAACTTGGGCCTTCTTGGCCTTGTCCGGCTTCACTTCGTCCACCTCCGCAGCCTTCTCTACCACCGCCTTTGGGGCCTCAGCGGCCTTGGTCACGAAGTATCCGAACTTCGGCTCCAGGCCCTTCACGATCTTACAGGCGTCCACGTATTGCCTCAAGGGAGATCTGGAAATGAGATGAAGAGAATGGGGAATCAGAAAATGAGGCATCAAAATTGGCTCAAAATCGACCATGGAAACCACAACATTGCTGTTTCACCAGCTGACCCTATAGCCCTATACGTTCTACACCAGTCCCTTTGGGGTCCCATGTTGGTCTTTCAGGGCAACCTCATCCCCAGACGCCATAGCAGCCCAGCTGCTGTTCGCCCTTCAACTCAGCAACTTCCTTGCCCTTGGCTGCTCGCTCCTTTTTCTTGTCCTGCTGATTTTGAGTGAGGATCATTCCAGGAAGTGATAGTGTTTAGTGTTTAAAGATGTTTAAAGATAACTCTTGGTGAAGTTCAGTGAACCCTTGGGGGTGCCCCAACCAAAACCAAAGTGGGTGGTAACTAGGGAGTTCACCCTGGCGGGGCTGGCGGGGTGAAACCTGATCTGTCGAAAGCTTGGGATTATGACTCTATGATGTTCTTCCTATAGCCTACCCATCCTTACCCTCTGTTGGGATATGTTGTTGGATCCACAAAGCTGCTGGAAGGAACGGCCGCCCTTTCGGAGTCCTTGCCAGTCAGCAGATTTGCCTCCGCTTCCAAGGATGCAATACCTTGACACTAGCGATTTTCATGGGCAATGGGTGGCCAATCGCAGATATATGATACATTTAGGAAAAACAAAAATGATTCTCAAATTGGCAATGGAATTTACTAATGATGCGTTGCATACATTGCTATACCAACGTGCCCAAGCAGCGTTCGCTACTGGGGAACACGGTTCCAAGTATAGAGATAGATTGACCAAAAGTTGACCCCTGCGCCCTTCTTTCTGGCTGCGAGTGGTGAGACTTGTGGCTTTGGGGCCATTGGCGGTTAGGGTCTTTGGAGCCTTGCTGAAGATACTGACGTTTCGCACAGTAATTATGGGGCCCCTGAAAGTTATAACTTATTACAACTGGAGGAAGAAATGGATCTATTGGAATCTCATCTGAAATTGTATCTCAATGGGAACTACATACACACCACTACACATGGGTTCCCAATGACGTCATCACAAGAGTCCTTCACCTCAACCACATTGTTTTCATGTTACAAAAAACATGTGCGCTATGAATAGAATCCAACGATGTTTTCAGAGAGTGAGTACCTGTAGCCAATATCCCAAACGATTCTTTCATCTTTGAGATGTTCAGAACATGTTCACCTGATCCGGTGATCTCCTGTGGTCTTCAACAAGTCTGGAACAAGCCTACACCGCCGCCCTTGGCTGATGCTCTGCAGCTTACAACTGACCCACCTCACACCCTCCAGTGCGCACGGCTGAAGCTTCGCAAGTGCAATCACAAAGTCATCTTGATCTTCGAGTTAGATTTCTGTTCTGCACATCTCCATTTCTATAGTAGTATAATATGTAGTAATATGTAGCATATATATATATATGTATCTTGATTGTTTTCAGCTGTATCAACGCACTTGGGATATGAACTCTGCAACAGCTTCTTGGAAGCCAGAGTTCGAAACGACCAACTGAGACGTCGCTCAGTTCAGCTACATCCAAGGTGTCGTGCACTGTGCACGTTCAACTTGAAGCAACATCTACCCTCCGGTAATCAAACGTAGCAATTGGAAATCCCCTTTAAATGGAGGTTTCAATGGAAAAAATCCCTATAAATGGTGGATTTTCCACTGCCATGTCTGATTACCAGAGGGTAGACCTAAAAGCTGTTTGAAGCTCCAGATTAGAGAATCCATGGTTACCATCCCCTGTAGCTTAGGTTAGCCAACTGCCTGAGTTGATTGGATATATAGCTGGTGTACCGATGCAACACGGGATGGTTAGTTTATTCAAGGCCTAATGCGTGTTGATGAAATCCCTTAAATCAGTACAAAAATGGAGAGCCGATGAAAATCCATGAAAATCCATGATCCAAAATCCACCATTTGTCGATGACTTCCCTTGGAACAACTCAAGGGTTTTTAAGTTTGCTGCTGATTTTCCTAGCAACCCGTCACTGGTTTCTTCAGCCCTCATCGATTAGGAGCAGCGCTGCAGAGGGTGCCAAGCCCAAGTCCTGAGGACTGGGTCCCGAGCCAAGGTTTCCCTGGTTGAATCTACGGCAGATCTAGAGAAGTGATGACAAAATCAGGTGCAGATAGCTCATGACTCATGACATACAGCGAATAGATCTGCATAAATCCAGATAATTCTGGGAACCTAATCCAATGGGAACGACGGAACAGAACAAATGTGAAAATGCGGATCTCATGGCGCTGTTCATCTGGATACATGATAATTCACCAAGCTGAAATAGATACAGCCGGTACTTGTACATGGCACAATGGCACTATATCTCGGTATATAATTTATAATATATTAATATGTATAACTGGGGCAAGCATTGATCCCATTTACGATATAATTCATTGCGTAACCCATACATAAACTCAGGTCAAAATCCCATCTATATATATATATACATAAAAGTCTGACTGGATGAACCGCTGTACTGAAATAAAATCGTGTCTGAACATGGGGTCTGGGGTGCCGCCAAATTTTATGGTTGATCATCAATTTAATACCTTGTAAAATGACTATTTGGGGTCCCCATTTCTGGAGAAAACCGCCAAAAAAGGATGCTGATTATAGATCCCACCAGATTGTACCTATTGTATCCAATATTTCCCATTTCATATAGTCATACCCATTCATCACACAATAATATGAAGATGCGTTGAATAAACATGGTTCAACCCATTTCTTTGATTGAACCCCCTTAAATATCCAACCTCAATCCCTCAAATCCACTTTGAATCTCCGGTTGGTCAAAATCTCCTCTTTCGGACACCTACCTCTAGCAGTCGAGCATCCCTGAGACTTCGCTCGCAGTCGGCCGCGGTGAATCTTCGCCGTGGAAACGCCATGGCCTTTTTTGCATCGTTCGTGGGTGCGCCCATCTATGGATCGAAGCAGGAGATCATGGGGATATACCCACTGGTTATTGGACATTGCTACGGAAGTCATGGCCCATCGATGAAAAAATATTGACGTACCTAGCTATAAAATCGTGATTTTGCCATGGGAAGATGCATATCTTGGATTTTTGTGCCAAAGGCGACACCCAGTCATGGTGAGATTTACCAATTGGAACGTAACAAATCATGTTCTGCAAATAGAATCAGTTGGATAGAATTCACCAATTTAATGGGCAAATGACGAACCAAAAAAAGGATAACATGGGATATTATCGGGATGTAATGGGATTCAACGACTCAACTAGACATTATTTCCGGGTGTGTCTGAGAATGGGCTATACCACCAAATGCGCTTTTAATAGGAAAAAGGATTTTCAAAAGCATCAAATTTGGGACTACATGTTGGGTTTATAAACCAACACACAAAACTGAGGGGGGCCCACATTGTATTATTTACATGTATATATGTATATATTTACACACTATACTTCCTGAGAAGGTACAGATAAACCCCCGAAATCACACCCTAACACTGCCTAAGAACGTTTATATACGTCATGCATACTTACCTTCTATATAAATATATTGGGTATAGGTCAAAATTGGGTACCCCAAGAATTGGATAGTTAATATGAAAAATAGACTAAGCCATCTGTGGTCCCCAAGATCTTTAATTTTGCCCATACCTATATATTGATATTTACTTTATACAATGCGGGTAAACAAAGCCATAAACCATCCCCAATTTCACCACAAATAGGTGGGATTCCAACCATTCCCAGTCATGGGTCGTATTATAATGGCATTGTTTTACCCACATTAATCATCATTATTCATCACTTGAATAATCACCATTACTGATCATTATTACCCATCTATTGACCATTAAGTAGCTGGTTAATGGATGGACATTATACATGATTTTAGATGATTATAGACATATATTATCACTATCTTTATCATCATTGATGGTGCATTCTCAGCAGTTTCCCTATTCAAAAAGCCATTTGGGGGTATATACATGTATATACGCATGTACACCTCATTTCCAGACAAACCCATATCAATATACAAAAGACACCCCCTCTGGTAAACTAACATAGCTATGGAAAATCCCCATTTTGAAGAGGAAAATCCGCCATAAATGGCATTTTTTTTATAGCTATGTTAGTTTACCGGAGGGTATGTACCCCAAACCAAGGTGCCAGTTGGAAAGCTGCCGGGATGACCAGCTGCCGTCCCTCCGCCTCCGGGAGCCAGGGACAGCCTTGGCAGCACAGGGCTGTTTAGGCAGCGCGGGCGGCCAAAGATATGGAAAAATTATGGAAAATGGGTGAAAACTATGGAAACACATGGGAAAATTGCAGAAACCAATGGAAAAAATATGAACAAATTGGAGAAAACTAGGGTAAAATGTGGAAAACATAAGGGGAAAAACAGCTTATCAATGGAAGTCTTCATGGGAAAATCATCTATGAATGCTGGACTGTGTGTAGATGCAGGCTCCGAGTGCCCATGAGTACCCATGATTTCATGGGTAAACAAATGATGAAAGTCACGAATCAGAATTACACCATATTACATCATGAACTAGCATATATTTTGGATGGTACTCAGAGGGTCGAGGAATTGGATTGCATAGAACACACATATATATATATATACACATTCAAACAGTTTGAAGCTCTTTAGAGATCGTAGCTTTAAGAATGTTTCATAGATTGTTGTTTAGATGGGATGCACTACAGTAATTACCAAACATCACCATCAAAATCTCAAATCATGCAAACGGACACTGTGCTAGTGGGGTATCATGCTGCCGAACGCTGCCCTTTCCTGAAACCGATTACTTTGTGCCAATTTAGATAGTTCTGATCCATTCAGTCCTGAATGTACTAAAGAGATCCGAACATATGGGAACGACAAGTCCTCCTTCTGAGATCTTCCAAGCAACATCTTGCCCACTGCTGAACCCGCGAAAGCGGCTCCTAAGGCAGCACAGCAAAGGTCGAGAATAGCAAGCTGGCTATGTCCCAAGTGATCCCAAGTGCCAATCTTTTACGCCGTGGGCCCCCCAGTTGCAAGTTGGCTTACACTCGGGGGGGCATTGAACATGGCAATGAGCAATTCATCATTTATTTATAGATAATTCTCCAATTAAAAAGTCTAGATTTTGTTCGGGGATTCGGGATTTCTCACTGCTACGTTTGATGACCGGAGGGTAGCTTCATTCAATCGGCTGTAGACAATAAGCCTCACTCTACTCTGAGTCCAGCAGACATTGGAGTAGGCAACCTGTTGCGCCAAACATTTTTACTACCATCTTCTCCAGCAAAATCACGCCATCCCATCCACAAACGATCCACTAGTTATTATTGGAGGCAGCAGGTAGCAACTTGTGATATGTCAGTATGTGTGTTACATATTGATTGTCTGTATATTCAAAATGGATGTATTATGATGTATTGTAGAAATATATGTATATTGTAAAACAAATATAACACACACACACATGTACATATATATATATATATAATATATATATATATAAATAATATATATATATATATATTATATATATAATATATATATATATGTATCCTTAATATCTCCTTATATATGTCCATTGTCTGGATCAAATGTTGGATTAATCCCAACCCCGCCCCATGGCCCCCGTCCCAAAACACGGCCGTCCTGCGCGTTGAAGGTGCGCTCCACACGTTCGCCGCTGGGCAGCTTCAGCACCAGCCGCACCGCGTCGTCGCGTCCCTCCGCGTTGGCGAAACTCGGTGCCTCGCTGAGGAACTGCTCTGCAGCCGCCAGGTGCCGTTCGTCCTGGGAGACTGGGAGAGGATGATGGGATGGGGATGATGGGAATATTAATTGGTTTAATTGGGATGGTTTGTTAATTAATTTCTTTTGTTATTGATAACAATACACACTATTGGGAATTAGACATGAATATTGCTTTTTCAACTATAAGATGATGGGAAAGTGCGAATTGAGTTGATGGGTGTGATGGTAAACTCTATGGGAACAATAGAAATAGAGTCAATATTGTTTTCTATCATTTATCTACCAACGATTCTTACTTTTGGTCTGAAATTCATATATTGAGAGAAGCTGGATGGCATGGGAAGGCATTTGGATGCACGTCAGGTATTCATGGTGTACAGTGTACAGTTGATCTATGTTGATCTTTAACCGCAACTTCGTGCTATACAGTCTGATTCACATATTGATTGGGGATTGGGGTATTCCGAATTCCCTATTATTTGTTGGTAAACTTACCATGGGTAAACAATCATCACATGTTTGCTGCTCAGAGTTACTGATCCCCTTGGATGGTGAATCGTGGCAAGAAATGACCACAGAATGTGGGTCGCTAACCTCAAAAATGTTCATTGCAAAGCCACAGCATAGCACCTGCATTCGCTCAGGATGGCTAAAGCATGTCACCCTCATAGTGGATTGAATCCCTCACAACTTGAATGACAGCGCAGGCTACATGTTTACCTCCGCCTTGCATATAGGGAAAAGCTCTCGATTCTCCATTCAGCTTGGGTGAACGGTGGTAAACCCATGTTAACCCAACATTTTTTTCTCAAAACAGAACAGTACCATATACCGTTCCAAGTACGGATGGTAAATAAATGTAAATAATTTATATCATCTACTTTCAAACCATTCATTTTCTGGAGTGGGGGGATGCTTTCTCATTGGGTTTTACATAGGTTTTACCCTCTTCAACGCCATGTTCTCCCCGTGTTTTCACCAGGACACCACCGCAGGCGGCCGCGTCTCCAGCCGCTGCACCGTGGGCTGTGGCGACATCGGCGCGGGCGGCGGCGCAGCTTGCTGCGCCGCCAGCGCCCGCGCCGCGGCGGCTTGGTCACGCGCCAAGGCGTCCGCGTATTCCTTGCGGACGATCAACGGTAGGAATCTTCAAGGGCGATGATGAAGTAGGGATAGATTTTAAGACGGGATTTTAACTAGGGGATGCTAAGGATTTCAACCATCAAACTATGGGGATGTTACCATCAACAAGGATCGAATGGGGATTTATCCTCTGGTCATCAAACATGGCTGGCTGGAAAATCTCCCAGAAACAGGTGGATGATTCTACCAGCTTGACATATCCATTTGGTTCGGGGATTTCCCAGCTAGTCATGGAGCTGGGTACCAAAGGGTGGAGGAGGCATAAACGCGTCAAACATGGCGGCACCCATTTTTTGTATAATTTGTGCAAGAAGGGACAACGGACATATTTCTGGTTAGCATAGCAACCATAATTAGTAATTGCTGAGAAACCATGATAACTCCTTACGTCCTTAGGCGTATGGCGTATAACCAACCAAACAAGGGATCTAACATGATGTAACTGATATGCAATATTGACCCGCAAGTGGTTTGCAAATGGTGATCATTTACCACCCATCTATAAATGGGTCCAGTTTAGAGATTTTAATAACCAGTGTTATTACATAGCCAATGATTGGTTCCTGCCAAAAAGCGGTTGAGAAGAATATCCTTTTGGATCCTCTTGGAAAAATGGAAGGGCCGGCCAGTTTGCTTTCCAAATTTCAGTCTTTTCCGTAATGGATGTTTTCGTATAAATCTATACCCGGAAATGGATGAAGGGAAAGTGTACAGGGCAAAAGGGTTGCAGAAATTACATGGCGTCAACCATCAACTTTCCCGTAATCAGTCAATTGACTTGAGGTTGCTTCGCTCCAAAATGTCCCTTAAATCATAAATCAACGTTTAATTCTGAATTGATTTCAAAAACCTCATTCCATGAGAGTTTGATTTGGTTTTGCACCAGAAATTGATTTGCGTGTGTCTGTGTGTGTGCGCCCTGCTGGTATAAGGAATAGGAAATATCAATTGTCGTCTTTCAGAACATGATCTACAGCTAAATAGCGCTTTGTTTCTATTTCTAGATTACTGGAGTATGCATGTCACCATATTTTTCCCTGTTGTTTACTACTTCGCTTTGTCTCAAAACAGGGCACCCCCAAAATCCATTGGTTTATTAGTGATATTATCACTATTTCCCCCAACATTCCCAGTCTAGATGCTTAAAATCCACATGTTTCATGGTTAAATCATGAGAAATCCCCATGTTTCTTGCCTAAATCCCCATGTTCCATGGCTTCCACTGTCCCCCACGTCACGGTCAAAGCGCCTGATCCTGCGCTTGTCTCAACTGCACGTCCTCATCGTTCCGCCGCGCCTGCATCAGCTGACGGTGCACCTCCATCGCCTGGCAACGGAGCCCAGCTTTCCTCCCAGTGATGTTTGTTGGTTGATAAACCCCAATACCTATGACATCCTATGACAATGATATTCCTATGATTAAGTTGTGTAACCAAGTTGTGTAAGACAACTTACCGATAGCGGGGCCTCCCCTTGTATGAAATTCATTGGTAGATTATATGTACACGTTCTAAACGTAGTGATTTGCCATATCTGTAAAATGTGCCCAGGGTATCCTCTGGGGATATCATGGGACATACCTCCTATAAATGGCTACTATAAATCCGGATTTCACCACAACAAGCTTTCTTTTGGACCTTCAAGGAGGGAAAGGGGTTGTGCAAAGGGATTGAACAAATGCACAATTGGAGTGTTACAGTCTTGCCCCCATATGATCCCCATTCTATCCCCATTTTCCCCATTTTCTCCCATGGAAAATCACAATGGAATCCAGCGCGTCCACATCGCCGCTGGCCTCAAGACCTTCCAAGATGCTTTCCAGCGTTTGAGTCCTGGTCACCGCGCCAGGCACAGCCAGGATCACCTGAATCGGAGCCCCGAGCCGTGGCTCGAAATCCGTAGATCATCTTTAAGTTCACCAACAAACATGTAAGTTGTGGATAGTTAAAGACGGTTATTGACCAACAAAAAGTAATCAACTAAGGGTTTTCTGGATGTTGCTTGACTTTTTGGAGTTGCAAGCCACAAGTTATCTTGAGGGACTCGAAGATGTTGTCCAATCCAAATTCCCTATGTTTGTGCATCGAACTACCAACACATACCGATTCACCAGTGCCTTTGCCAAAGGCCTTTGCCCAGATGCAAAAAATCCTTTGACTCCAGTCTGACTTAGTGAATTAGGTTGAACTAAGTGGACTGTGGTTTAAACCCATGCAATCCTTCATTTTTAGTTCGATCATGTTCCCTTCAAAACCTGCATTTAGAGGGATTTTCCCGGCCTACCATGTTTGATGACACCAAAGGGCAATCCCCAACGCCCCTTATTGGTTGATGACTAGTTAGAGTTTGCACTACCCTTGGTATACTTGGATTTGCTTGAGGGGTTCCCCGAAAATAAAACCATTCCATTATGGATTCCCCAAATGCTGGATTTGGCATGTTGATTATCATTATCACTATCATTGTCATTATCATTGGTGTCATCATTGTCATGTTTATTGCTGTTATCATGATTATTACCATTATTGTCATTAATTATGATTATGATCATTAAACTTGTATATCATATTGTTGTTATTATTCTTATACATTTGGGATCGTATAATCCATGACGAGCTGAGAATACCGCTCTAAAGCAACCAAATCCAACCAGTGTAATGGAAGGACATACCCATTTGGTGGCTTACCCAACTTGGTGACACCCTTGCGTCCACTCATCCCCACTTTTCCGACGGAAAATCCCAGGAATCTGGTCGAGTCTCCGTCATGGCATCCGCCGCCAGTGTCACCGCTATGGCCAGAGATGGCAAGGTGTCCTGGGAAACAATCCACAGGGGTTGCGTGGTTGGTACTTGGGGGGTGCAGTTGGGATTATTAAGTATTATTAATGGGAATAACCATGGATTTTAGCCTGCTATAACTGGCGATAACTATGGCTATGTATCCACTTGTAAGTAGAACTGCACCCCCAAGTGCTTCAATCCTCCATGGGAGATGTTGTTTAAAAAAGACGTGCGATCGCTGATGATCGCTTTGGGGGGCCAGGAAAAAGGAAAGGAGAAGGCAAAACACAATAAAACACCAAATCCCCAAATTGAAGATGCTGTTTGTACCGACCGCTGTGTGGCCAAGCTCCCTTTTTTTGCAACTGCCAAAGTTTGGCGGTTCCAATGAAATGAAACATGGTCGAAATCTCTGCTGGAAGATGATGATTTGAGATGATTTGCATATGTCTGCACTTACCCCCCATGGTTTCAAAGAGGAATGTGCACGTCTTGAGCTCAAGACATGGTGGTGTCCAAATCCAACAACTCACTCCCGTCAGCTTCCCAATATTTTGCTGGTAGATTTATCAACGAACCAACGGAAAAATTGAGGAACACCACCATTGTCCTATATTTTCATATATGTTCCCGATATTTCTGGTGGATTCATCCTATAGTCAATCAACCACTGGAACAATTTGTTCCACAATACCACGACTCTAAAAACGGGTTCACCCTGCGACGGCGGCCCAGCGTCCATGGGCGCAAGCTGTCGCAGCTGCGTATCTTTGAGCTCTGCAGGACGGCCCCTCCAAAAGATGGCCTCGGCTGAGAAGGCATCCTGGACCAACTGTAGCACTGTAGACATCCCCAAAGAGATAGAAGAGTGGGAAAGCTGATGAATTTTTCGTAAATATATGTAAATTTGCTCATATCATTGAACTAACCTCCTGGGGACACAGTTCTATCTTTTCGGGGATGGTGATAACGGATTATGGGGTAGATGTTCATGAATCATAAGCCTGGCTGCTGGTGGTGGTCCAGCTCCAGTGCTGGCAGTCCAGAGATGGACATCTGGCTAGATCTGGCTAGCGTATACTTACCTTCCGGTGTCATCAAACATGACACTTGGAAACCACCCAAAAATGGAGGTTTATAGCTGGGAAAACAATGGAACATCATCTGTAAATGGTGGATTTTGCCATAGCCATCTTTGATTGCCACAGGGTATGCTGCATTCTTGACCGGCCCAGTGCCAGGAGTAGCTTTCTCATCCAAGTGGGATCTTTTACTGACTAATCATCCCATAATAAACTCAACAACTACTACAATAAACCCCATGTACATTTACTTTCCTGTTTTGTCTCCAACTTTTCCAACCTCACCATTTTTGTTCACGAAAACCGGCCATGGCCATGCCCCTTGGCCGCCGCCCAGGGGCATTTTCGCTGAGCACGCTGCGGACTTCGTCCGATGCCAAGGCCAGGTATTGCAGGGCTTCGTCCCTTTGCGGTTTCCTCACCACGGTTCTGGATGATGCAGCTGGATGGGGAAATGACCATGGAAAGGTGATGCTGTATGTGGAGGTGAGTGGATGTTGAAGTTGAGTTGATTCAACATGATTCAACCATTTTAAAGAGATCAGGAAGGAATAGGGATGTAGCCAAATTTAGGAGCACACAAGCAGTTGAACATCGAACACTTCATATGCGTACACAATACCGACATCCCCAACTCACCCATGAACTCACCATTCACCAGGGATTTCACAAATGTGTCTTCCTGGAAAGCTAAAAACAACCAAAATGTGTTATTTTTAAAGGCAACTGTTGGACAGCGGCAAGTTTCAATGCCACTTTAAGGAAAACACACGACCAAAAAAACATCATGATTCATGATTTTTCAAGGTGTCAGATTGTGCAACTTTACCTTTTCAGAGTGGCGTTAAAAAAAAACGCAAAAGCGACACAACAAATCCGTTTAAAGTGGCATTTTTGATAGGTGGCATAGTTGCCAAACATAGGGCACCTGCCTTTTCATGAACTGCTTGGTTGGTGATTTCCAGCCATCTTTGAAACAACTACCCTAGCTGCATTCCAAGACCCTCCAAGTATCTCAAAAAATGAGGTAACATATGGTAACATAGCCATTTTCTTGGGACGTTTCTCAATTTTCGGACTTGGAAGGTCGAAGTATGGTATCTACTGAAGGGCATCAACTTTATTTCGTAAGATCAATCTTTTTAAACCGTTCAATTTGGTGTGAAAACTTGCTGAGGTCACCAGCAAATGGTTTACTATCTGGGTACCCTCCAGTAAACTAACATAGCTATTGAAAATGGCCATAGAAACAGTGGATTGTCCTATTAAAAAATAGTGATTTTCAATAGCTATGTTAGTTTACTATCTGGGTAAATTTTAATATATCTTAATCATCCAATCCATTTTCAGTTGTCCCTGTAGTGGATAGCACCGACTCTGAATTCCGCTCAGCCACCCTCGGCCGGAGACCACCGCCACCACCTTACAAATGCCAAATAGCTGCGGAGGAAAAGGGTTGACCTTTGAAAAAAAAACACGGGAGTTAACATCCAACAATCGTAATGTCACCGAAAAAACAATAAGATTTCGCCACATCAATAGACAACCATGATTACATTATTAATTAGCTATTGTACCAAAACTGTGTCACTGAATCCATCACCCTTAGCCCGAAAGTGATGGTTAGGCCCGCACCCGAAAATCCACAAAGATCGAAAATCATGCGGCTCAAGGACTGCCCAGGTATACAAAGATGTATGGATGGAAGGTTCCCATCATATGTTTGATAATGTCCATATCGTATTTGTCTAAAAATCCCATAGTAACTAGTACCAACATATTCCGTATAGATTTGATGGTGATATATTCCCATTGTCCCCATAGATTCCCATCATATTCCCATGTATAGAATGTTCCCCTCATATCTTTAATATTCCACACTATAAAACATGCTAACTATATAATGAGCGAAACCTATTCCCGTTGATAATCCCCCTGATATCCAAATAATATTCTCATATATTCAAATGATATACATCCAGAAATTCCAAGTGATACCGTAATCCCAAAATAATTCCCATACAATATTCCCGGTGATAATCCCATGAAATATTCCAACTATATTCCCATTAGGCCATTACATTCTCATATCAAAAAAAACATAATATTCCCATTAACGTTCCCATCACAATCCGATTTATTATTCCCATCTCATTGCTCACATCCCATGACGGATTAATGATAACAAGTATGATAGTTTTCATAATATCATTGTTGCTTAATTCCAACTACATTCGCATAACTATCTCTCTAATAACCCCTCCTTGATTCCAACCCCATGATCTTCCATTCTAATTCTATCGTTATTATATGTCCGTTATAATCTCCATCATTGGGAGGTATTCCCACTTGTTCATGGCCATGGTTAAATATGCCCATGATAATCCCCATAGTATTCCCATAATAACTCCATATTCCCATAATCATAAAAAATCATATTCCCATACATCTTCCCATTATAAGCCCTTTTATTTCAACCATCTCATTGTCCCCATATGTTCCCCTCTCTTCCCACATTGTTGTTGGGTAAATTAGTCCCTTTTATATCCCATTGAAATCTGAATTGTTAGATACTTCCCATAATGATCTCTCTAATAATCTCCAAATATTCCCAAATAAGTCCCCTAATGAATTATAATAATCCCTTCAATAATCCCATACTAATCCCCATAATAATCCCACAATAATCCCTCTAATAATCCCAAAACATTACCATATTAATCCCTGTATATCATAATCCCATAATATTCAAATAATAATTCCTCTGGTAAATTAACATAGACCCTGAGAATAGCTATGTTTTAGAGGAAACTAATCTTCCAATCCCGATGACTGCCAGGGTCTATGTTAATTTACCAGAGGGTAATTCCCAGTGATTTCCCAATGGGGGTTTCCTAAAATGGGGGTACCCAAAAATGGATGGTTTATAATGGAAAATCCATCTATAAATATGGATGATTTGGGGGTACCCCTATTTTAGGAAACCTCCCAATGATCTCAGCAGCTTCCCATTCGTTGCTTCCCATGGCACCAGCAGCTTGGACTTCACGAAGGCCTGCGCCCGGGCGGCCTCGAAGCTGCCCTCAAACCTCGCGGGGCACGGCATCTCGGCCGCCGTCACCGGCTCAAGGTCCTCCACATTTTGGATCCCCGTGGCGCCTTCCTTGCCGCGCCGGCCATGGATGGCCGAAAACATGGGAAAATCCTGGAAAAGATGGGGATTAATCAGGGAATATGCTGAAAATATGGGAAAAGTCATGGGAAAAATCATGGATTTTATGTGGGCAAATGATCATTTATAATAAGTCACTAAATTGAAGTAAGCTAGATTGCGATCATTCCCCTTAGTAAACTAACCAAGATTCCAGCGAGGTCGCAGTGACGGCCTTCTAACTTACACAGGAATATGATGGGAAAGGATTGAACTGGGAGATTTTGGAGATGTGAAGAAAATCAGCTTGGACCTTTTTCTTTGGAATATTGTCTATATGGTTCTTGATATATCTAGGTTTGTTAGATCAATATCTTTAGATATTGAGTTGTTTAATATATATTTATTGTGTTGGGATTTCAAACTATTGTTGATTGGGATCATTGGCTACCAAGTCACCATCCGAAAATACCAACATTTGCCAATCTACAACTACTAGTAACAGCTGCAGATGCTAAAAAAAAAAGTTTTGGAAGTGTATATGAACTGAACTATCTATATCTATATCTAAATGTCTTCAAGAAAGATAAAATCACATTGTTTTTCTTATGGTGAGAAGAACATGAAAAATGATCTGCTTCTACAAGCGGTATGTTGAAACGATGGCTGTCTTGCTTGTTGTTCAGAGTTTCAAAGACCATACCGGTGACCTCAAAATCCACCCATGTTTCACTCGATCAAACCACCCATCGTTGGCTAGAGACATCCACATGTATTGGTAGGTCTGGATAATTTGAGAGTTCCATATAGATCCAATCAGCTGGGTGCTTTCCCCAGCCTGCAAATCATATCTATTATTGTGGAGTTTGGTCGCGACTGAGGTGGCTACAGATAAATTTATCTGAACAATTTCACCCTCAATAGATGGAGTTCTACACCTTTTTGCCCCCAAAAATGATTGGATCCTTCTTCAGGTTCTTCAAAAACTACTATTTGGCGGAGGGATGGCCAAGGAACGCCAAAATGGCTGTATGCCTGCCGACCGTCCACCATCTCAACCTGGGCTCTGATCGTTGATGGTTGGAGTCCAAGATTTGAATCATATATAGGGTGTAACATGGTGTAACAATGCAATGGGTCCACTTGGTCACTGCACGTTTAAACCATCCTCAGTGGAACACCGCTGCTGACTGGGCAGTCATCCTTTGTCACGACTGATTTCACCCCCCTTGCAGTAAACAACAGCAGAGTTACCAGCTCTCGTGGATATCCTTATGTCTGATACCAGTTGGTCCAAAGGGCTGGGTTCTCAGATTCGATTGTATAATCACTAGTCCTATCATTATCATGTATGATTCCTGTTCAGGCTAATTCATATTGAAATCATTAAACCAATCATGCTACTCTAAAGCAACTTAACATAGATATAGAAACACAGATCCACCACATTTATAGATCATTTCCTTCGGAAACAATGTGATTGCTTTTCCATGTTTTTTCAATCTATGTTTATCTATGTTGACTGGAGAGCACAACCCATCAATTAAGCCCAGGTGTTGGCCCCCAGTCATAAGCTGTCTCATGTTGACCCACCAAACTATAGCTATTAAATAACTTATAACCATAAACCGAACGTTAAGCTACTTAACCCTGGCTTTGTTAAGCAACTTAGCTAACCACAGGTGACCACCTTGTAGATGGTAAACTTAATCGTTCAATACAATCTTTTGATGGTTGAATCCCCATTCTATCAGGGTTCTCCCCAATACAACCCCCTTGTGACAAAAACCACATGGGTATGGGTCAAAATTTGAAGACCTGGAAAGACCACCTGGGGTACCCAATTTTGATCCCCACGGGTGAGGACCTCAACTACCCAGTGGCCCAGCAAAAGCTCCGGTCGTGCCGCCGCATGGCGAAACTGCCGCTGTCCCAAGGTCCCGCCGTGCGCGCTTTCCGCAGCAGGGTGAGGAGCTCAGAACGATCGCCTGGAAAAGCGTGACTTGGTGTGACCCAATACAGTACCCATTGGGGTAAACTAACATAGCTGTGGAAAATGGCCTCTAAAGTGATCATTTTGCCGGAGGGTATCCATTGTTGTTGAACTCCTCCTACAATCCCCATCAATCTTTGAGCCTTTCCAACCAAGGTCTGCTTTCAGTTTCTTCCACATCACTAAAACATTGCAAAAAAAAACTGCCATGTTTGCTGGCCATCTAAGGTTCCCCTGGAATCAACACCTCGGTTTGTTGCTTTCTACATGAGGGAATTAAGGGTTCGGGTTTTAAGCAATGTTTTGTTGGAGTGGGCATATTTCACTGCCGATGACCCACTTTGCAGACTGATCAATTACCTCCATGGCCCATCTATGTAGAAACAACACCTTCGTATACTCCCTGTATAGCATGTTTTCTTTAAACATATATAAAGTAATTATCTACCCAAGATTTACCCAGAGAGACACCACTCCAATGCAAGGAGGCGCCCCCTAGCTACAAGTCGGTTTATAACCCCAATTTAAGTAGTGTGATATATCTGCCACAACCCTAGCTATTCCATATATCAACTCAGCCAAGTAGGGGCCAACATAGAGATTTGATTCTCACATAGATGTTTCAAATCTGAATATCCCATGCATTTGTCAAATCATCTCCCCATATCGCCACGATCCGTTTGGATTCAAATCGCTAGTTCCAATTCGTGGGATGATCCAAGAATTATCCGTGTTCAACAATGGATGACCATCCCTTTAAGAACTCCCGTATATCGTATATGAGCAATTTACACCAATTTAACCATGCATATAATAATGTATAATGAATTATATGTATGTGTATATATATATATACATATATATATATATACATATATATATATATATGTATAGTACGTAGTCCGTAGTCAAATATCAAAAAAGTACCATCAAACCATCTTTCAATGACAATGATGACAATATGACTTGAATCACATTGGAAAACCGCAAATCATGATGTATCTTTATATCCCTGGTCATGATTTTATGCAATAGTTTTTAAATGGTTGGCTGAAATCCGGTTATGAACCCCCATTCATCTCCATGATATCCTTGGCTTTAAATCCCCCATGATATCACCATCCAAGGCTTTGCTCCAAGATGTCCAAGGCACGGCAATGCGAAATCTCCACATCCCTCGCAGCCAACTCCGCCTTCAGCTGCCTCACTGACATGCGCGTGACCTGCCGTAACGCTGGGACGATTTGCTACCGGAAAAAAAAAATTAATCCATGTATCATGAACAGCAACGACTCAAATACTAGATCTAATCAATCCACTATGGATTTGGGTTTGTCTGGAAATGGAGTCTCACAAACATGAATTTCACTTATAATTGTAGAATTGGGAAAAAGTATTACTGGATATTACTGGTTTTTGGGGAACTTTAGCTTCAAACAAACCGAGGTCCAAGTGCTTTCTGAGGCATTTGCACTATGAGTTGGGGGTACGTACCTTCTCGGGACATAGTTCTGCCCAATGCTAAACAAGGGATTCACCATGATACGTGCAACGCTAAAGGGATCGGATTGAACCAACCAGACAATGAATTCGATTCAACCGAGCATGGTGATTGAAGCTCTTCCAAGTGATTGCTCGGCTGATGGTCCCCTAGTCAGGGGCATCCAGATTGCCTTACCCAACCGCAGGAAGTATAGGGTGCAGTCCCGATCCACCAAACCACGTATCACTATGTGGTTTAGCCCGCTTGAAGGTGCCCTGTGATCACCCATAAATCACTATCATGTGGGAAACTCAATTCCTAGCTCCTGGCTCCCCAGCTCCCCCCCTTTTGGAAATGGATAGCAATTGCTGCCCCAAGTCTGAACAGCTCCCTCCTACTTGGAGCAACTTCCCGCAGATCGTAAGTGGTCCATAACCGTTAGTAAGTCCCCGATCCGTGGCTTATCTTGAGAATAAGAAGATGAACTGAGTATGGTTTACACTTACTAATCACCAACCATTTCCAGTAAATCCTCCTGGTTTCTGAATGGTTTTCGGTTGTATCAAGTTCTATCATGTGGTTGGGAAACTATGAGTAGCTCCAACTAACTCCCCACATGTATCCGGGAATGCCCTTTGCTCCGAACCGCTCCCTCCGTACCATTGGATATACTAAAATCATACCCTCAACTACGACCCAGGGACCTTGAACACTGCATTGTAGAACCTTTTGGGGTATCTGAAATCATTTTTTTCTTGAAAAACACCACTTGGATATTAGAACTTTGCACCTGCTGAGATCAAGTGGTACGTAAGGGTTCTGAGATCAAGTCTCAACCTAGCAAAAGTGGTACGTAAGGGGTTCTGAGATCAAGTCTTAACCTCGCAAAAGGTAGATGCAAAAAACTGTCACGTTGCGTCCATCAACCCCCAGAAAAAAAATAATATACTTGAGATTACTTGACCCAAGAGGTTCTGAACTGTTTTTCTCAATGTAGTGTTGGGTTATCTATGAAGACATGTGAGTGCTTCGGTTTGAAAGGGTTTGAAGTTGGGAACTCCCAACACTCAAAAAAAATAATCTACTTGACCCAAGAGGTTCTGAAATGGTTTTCTCTATGTAGTGTTGGCTGATCTTTGAGGACATGTGGGAAGATATGATCTAAGACCCCAAGCTATGTGTGTNTTCTGAAATGGTTTTCTCTATGTAGTGTTGGCTGATCTTTGAGGACATGTGGGAAGATATGATCTAAGACCCCAAGCTATGTGTGTGAGACTTCCCAGGCCATGTGAATGCTTTGGTTTGAAAGGGTTTGAAGTTGGGAACTTCCAACACTCAAAAAAACATAATCTACTTGACCCAAGAGGTTCTGAAGTGTTTTCTCTCTATGTAGTGTTGGCTGATCTTTGAGGACATGTGGGAAGACATGATCGAAGACCCGAAGCTATGTGTGTGAGACTTCCCAGGGCCATGTGAGTGCTTCGGTTTGAAAGGGTTTGAAGTTGGGAACTTCCAACACTCAAAAAAACATAATCTACTTGACCCAAGAGGTTCTGAAATCAACACTCAAAAAAAACATAATCTACTTGACCCAAGAGGTTCTGAAGTGTTTTTTCTCTATGTAGTGTTGGCTGATCTTTGAGGACATGTGGGAAGACATGATCGAAGACCCCAAGCTATGTGTGTGAGACTTCCCAGGGCCATGTGAGTGCTTCGGTTTGAAAGGGTTTGAAGTTGGGAACTTCCAACACTCAAAAACAATCCGCCGGCCTGCCGGCGTGTCTGGTGGATCTTGCTTGTTCGTAGTTGTTCTGTTTGTCTTGTCTTTGTCTCTGTCTAGACCTTCTCCCTGG
>BGPT01002248.1:54533-72784 GCA_003297045.1 Symbiodinium sp. clade C Y103 | reverse complement strand
TACACAAAAACCGTGTTATACACAAAAACCATGTTCTTGCTTGGCATGTGCAAGTGCTGTTTGCAGATTGTAGAATAGCTTTTTCATGCTCTTTCCATAGTGGCCGGCGGAACACGCCGAAGGCGGTTAAATNCTTGCTTGGCATGTGCAAGTGCTGTTTGCAGATTGTAGAATAGCTTTTTCATGCTCTTTCCATAGTGGCCGGCGGAACACGCCGAAGGCGGTTAAATAATCTACTTGACCCAAGAGGTTCTCAAATGGTTTTTCTCTATGTAGTGTTGGCTGATCTTTGAGGACATGTGGGAAGATATGATCTAAGACCCCAAGCTATGTGCGTGTGAGACTTCCCAGGGCCATGTGAGTGCTTCGGTTTGAAAGGGTTTGAAGTTGGGAACTTCCAACACTCAAAAATTGACCCAAGAGGTTCTGAAATGGTTTTTCTCTATGTAGTGTTGGCTGATCTTTGAGGACATGTGGGAAGATATGATCTAAGACCCCAAGCTATGTGTGNACCCAAGAGGTTCTGAAATGGTTTTTCTCTATGTAGTGTTGGCTGATCTTTGAGGACATGTGGGAAGATATGATCTAAGACCCCAAGCTATGTGTGTGAATGCTTTTGTTGGTAGGAATCCATTTGTGCCCCCCTCTCTCCAAGTGCAATTGCCAATGCACAAACACAACAACAAACACAAAACTAGCTGCAAAATATAGTGGAGAACTATGGTGCCCAAGCTGGCAAATGAAAAATATCACAAAGTTGGCTTTAAATAAGGTGTATATATATATAATTATAAATATATAATTATGTATATAAATTGTATATATATAATTATATATATTTATATATTATTACTATATGTATATAATTATATATAAATATATGTCACAACATATAGGGTTCTATAATCCTAGGAAAAAAGCTCTAAAATCCATCTAGAGGGGGATTTTAGAACCTTCAGGGCAGACCCTCAAGGGGTACCCATTCTAGATACTTCGTACTTGAGGGTATCTAAAATCCCATAGAAATCCCATTCACCGGGGGTCTCCGCCTCGATATTAGCCGTGGGGATCAAGGATTCATCCATTGCTCCGCCCGGCAAAGGAAGCACCGGGACAAGGCCGGCGCCCGGCATGGGAAGCATGGCACCCAGTGGGGCAGTGGGGCTGTGAGGGGCCACTGAAGTTGTGGACATATGGCTATAATATGGCCGTAATATGGCCATACTCACAGGGGTGAGGTCCCAGCTTTTGCTATAGTTACGACATGACATGTGATTTTGCATGATTAATACCGACAAATACCGCAACCCCGAAGGCATCACCGTTGGGAAAATCTCATGCTTGGTACAGTCACTGGGTTCAATGGGTCCACTTCACAAATGGCGGGCCTTCCATCGGGAAAATAACAAAAAATATCACCTTCAGCAGGCAGCAGGAGGTGAATTTGTTGCAAGACATACTTCTGGGCCCATGTTCACACTTCAACCGGGATTTACATCTTTATATAGTTCTTGTTCATTTCAGGTATTCCTAAAGATATCAGATATGTCCAAATCTGGATCCAGACTTTGCCGCAAGCGGGTCATGGAGCCCTGCACTGTGATTTTAAGTTCCAGTGGGTCTGAGCCCTCCCCCCAGGGTCTGAGCAGCGTCTCCCTGGTAGATGTCATGGATCAAACATGACTGTGCACACAAATAAACCAGTGTAATATAATATATGTATATATATATATACATATATATATATACATATATATATATATATATAGATAGATAGATAGATAGATAGATAGACAGATAGACAGATAGACAGATAGACAGATAGACAGATAGACAGATAGATAGGTAGATAGGTAGGTAGGTAGATAGGTAGATGTAGGTAGATAGATAGATAGGTAGATAGATAGATAGGTAGGTAGATAGATAGATAGATACTATCTATAGATAATTACAATATCTTAATCATACAGCTTGTCGCCAAATATCAAATAAGTGATGCTAAATTTCCTGGGAAAGGTCATCATGGTACCTATCAACATGCCATTTTGGGGAGCATACCGGCATACTCCATTGGATGATGATATAGCTAGCCGTTTTTAGCTCACCTCCCACAAATAGGCTTTGCCAGTGGTATCAATGCATCATGACTGCATCAAAGCAAAATAGCATGTGGCTCTCAACAGACCATACTACTGTCTAGCGTAAGGTTTTCATCATGAAATGTGCGGTCCACTTCTATCCGGACCCATGTTCAACCCTTATCTGTTCACAGGAGGTACTCACAACCACTTGAATATTGCTTTCACCAATGTTTGGATCCAACTTCACCCAATAGATCAACCAATCTATCTATCTATCTACCTATCCATCTATCGGTCTATATATATATATATCTCTATATATATATATAATCATATCTAATCCTTACTGTTCCCATCTTACTTTCCGTGTACCCTCTGGTAATTTAAGATAGCTATGGAAAATTTACCAATATTTATAGTGGATTTAGCTAATAAACTAATGATTTTCTATAGCTATGCTAGTTTACCAGCGGCTATTTGCCACCTCCACATCTCCGGGAAATCCTGGTACGACCAAGCCACGTGCATCCACGTCCACCTTATATTTCTCCGCCGCCGCCTTATCAACCTGCGGGCGCTCCCAAAAAATGTGTTCGGAAAATGGCAGAAAACCTCGAGAATCGAGATGTCATGGGGAAGAACATGCTATGAAGACCCTGGAATTTCCCATCTCACCAGTGGTATGGGATGGGCCCCACTGACTAAACAGGTAATCCTCACTGAGGTGATCCCACCTCTGCAGCTGTTCCCTGCTGCGCTTCAAACAACTTCATGCCCTCCTCTGCTTGTGTCAGCATACCACCTCCGGCTGGGAATGAGAGACAGCAGCATCGGACTTGGTGCCATCTGAATAGAAAGCCTTGGACAAAAACACCTTGGATTCCAAAATGCGTTGGTTTTGACATGAAACTTGATGGCACCACACCGCATGACATCGTATTCTTTCACAGCATTTTCCAAATACCGTAACTCATCTCCCTGAAACAGGTGAGACCAGGTGAGCTTAGACCCGTTGATCAAGAGATGGGTACCGGTACAGGCAGGGCACCCTGAAACTTCCATGAGAAAACACGCGAAGTTGGGAAAACACCTAAGATGACCGGAGCTGGGTCTTATTTTCGCCACACTTATGCCTCAAAATTAAAAATTGTGTAAACTATTCTTTGGCTACATGCATCTATGTATCATATGTATAAACATGTATATATGTATATACACATGTGTGTGTGTGTTATATTTACAGTATGTCTTATGTATGCACGCGTGTGTCTGTGTGTGTGTGAATATTCCCATTTACGGCTGAAACACCGCAACTGGCATTAAATTCGTCCAAACGACCTGTAAGTGTACCCAAATCATAGGCCTTCCCCAATGGGTGTTGACCTAGCACCTAACAAATGTTAAAGGGACCTGTGCAACACAGGTAAACAGGCAGTCTATGTCTAAGGTACATCAATGCAAATAAACTACATGCATCTACGATTGTGTTTGTAGAAAATTAGAGTGGTGCATCTAATATAATAAGCCACATGTGTATCTATATACTGCAAATATAGACTCACCTGCTTGTTTTTTCACATGTGTGTCTGTAGACTTGGAAAGTTGTCAACTCCTGCAGGAACCTCGGGAACATTGCCTGGCCTGTACCTCGGACTTCAGTCATTTTAAGAAGCGCAGCTATGAGAGAAGCAGTGCTATGCAACTGTACCAGTTTGAGCCAAAATGCCTAGAAGGATTCGCTGGGGACTCAACACTCATGGGATCAACATCAGCGATCTGAAACCCATTTACTATATAGGTGATTTAGAACACATAACCTACCTAGTAGAATCGTGCACATAATATGTTATTTAAAAAAACATATATGTATAGATTATTGTAGATTTATGTCTAGATCATAATAAGGTCATTGCCCACTTCGATACTGGGATGCACACCCCCAAGTGCCATATGATCCTTACGCAAGGTTGAGCCTTCCGTAAACATCTGGAACTTTGGCCAGCAAAGAAAAAGAGAGAAAACATACTTCATAGTGGTGTCACTACAATTTGGGACGCCATCAAGTTGTGTATAAGATACTGTACATAAATATGTACATATACTGCATATATATGTATACATATATACTATGTACATATCCGATAAGTGTACGGTCACATGGGGTTTGATAAGGTCCCATGTTAAGCTTAGAGTCAGTGACAAGTGCCAGCATATGCCAGCACACTCTGTGAAAGTAGCAGCGAATCTGTAATCTAGTTCACCCCATCCGTAGGTATATACACACATATATATATACATATATATATATATATGATCGATATTGATCGACCATCTGAAATCCCCATGAAGAAAAGACGCATTTCTTTGAAACCAACTGCGGGTTCATTTGGTGCAAACCGCCACTGCTGCAGATCAGGTTCCAGAATGCACGGTTCTGCGTCCATGCAGCAGTGGTGGGCATCGAATTTTGCAATCACCGAGGACCGAGGGGAAAGGCTTTGGCAGTCTCTATATAGAAAAGAAACGACAGGACTTTACCAGTTGGTGAACTCTTGCGGAAAGTAACCAACAAAACTTACATGTATAAACGAGCTTTCGTAACATTGAAGTTTGATGAACACATATAAACACAAAGGTGCTATTTGCACTGATCAACCAATGGATTAAGGGAGGCAATATGTTCAAACAAACGCATGTTTAAGCCAGTAATGTATATTCATTGTGTATCTTTGGAAGTCGGCTACTGTAAGGGTTCTACAATCCACTGGGTCCTTTTTTGCCTTGGCCCCGGTGCTGCCATTGAACAGGGCACCGTTTTTTTTTGTTGCCACGTGTTGCCCAAAAAATCCCCCCCAAGAATTTTGGTCCCCAGACTCATCTGGCAGAGGTTCCATGGGGTGGAGAAGCACTGGGCACGGCCAATGTTTAGAAATTTTTGAAATTATCCACACCTTTCAAGGCACAAACATCACCACACACCAAACAGGGATCGTGTTCGCCCTGATGGTGGTGCAAATGGTGCCTCAAAAAAAGGCGGGCTTTTTCAGAAGATGATCAACTTCTCTTCTCGAAAGCTGCCAAACGGGCCTCCATGTCCTAGCAACAGGGTCGATGGGGATGATGGCTGGGTTGAATCGGCTGGTGAAGCAGTTGCGAGCCTGCTGCTAAGGACCTTTTCCAAAGGTGACAGCCTTCCAACGCCCTAAACTAAGCATATATGCAACCATTTGACATGACATGTAATCGCCTCTAAGAATTTGAAACAGCCAATCACTTCTAGCCCAGCTGGTGGTCCAAACCCTTTGATAAATATGTGTGTTGAGTGTCATTTTTCCAAATTGGAATGGAACATCAAAAATAATCTTTGAAAGCACCAAGTACTTCTGAAGTTCTTCGTGCTTTCAATCAACTTTCAATAAACCAACATAATTAAAACCTATAGATTCTATTTTTCTCAGCCCCATGTCTTTTAAAGCATGTTCTACAGTCGCCAGTCGCCCTGCTGCCAGACCACCTTGAGATCAGGATCGGCTTTCATGTCCTTGTTACCTTGGTGGATCGTCCGGAGAAGGACCCAACTGATCACCAACGCCCTGGAGAGCTACACAGATTAGGATAACACCAATATAGATGTATCAAATTTAACTTATATACTTACATCATATGTGTGCGTTAGACACGCCTTTGACCAGTAAATAGTAAATGGAGCTTAACCTCTGTCTTACATGACATGAAAACACCAGCATGAAATCATCAAAACTGGAGACCCACTGGCAAAATTACCAACTGAATATCATCCCTGGAAGAGCGGAAAGGGAATCTAGGTAAAATCATCGCATCTTCTGACTGTGCTCATCATCATACCTTGATTTTCTTGCACAGTCAGGGCCTATGTCAGCTTGCACCCCTTGATGCTTTTTGCAGCAACCCGCGACGGACACAGAACGAGTCTCGCAAGTGTGTATCTCGTCACAGCTGCTGGCTTCACCACATCCCAAAAACATGAAAGACAGAATTGAGGGGTCATCATTCCCATCCCATTTTTGAGTTGAACATATATATAGTTGAACAAAAAACACATCGTTCTTTCCCCTCATTTGGATACCCAAACTATTGCGGGCGCCCATTGGAGGCAGGATTTTTTCCATCAAAGCACTGGATGTATTTCAGGTGGTTCCACGCAAATAAGAACTCATTCCCAACGCATTCACCAGAATAAATGAACAATCAATAACACAAATATGGTTGAAACCAAATGGTTGTGTCAGATCTGTTTAAATATCATCCATTTAAGTTTCTGACCACATCATTAACAGATCATAACACTAACAGCAAATCATCTTCAGCAAATCTATCGGTTTGAAACCAGCAGTCGCTTCGGCGACGGTAACGAGACGCTCTCTCTGGGACGATCCAACTGGACTGAACGAGAGCGGAAGGATGTTACCAAATCAGCCCCTCAGCCCATGTATCACATTTGGATTCTAACATTGATATGTTGCATTCTTACATCGTGTGATACGGTTATACGTCATAGTGCTATTTTTTGCCACTATGTTCACCACAACTTGTTGATCAAGGTGGGTTCTGTCCCACGATGCACGATGCCCACCGTTGATTGCCGGCCCAAGTTCCAACTTCAAACCATGTCCTGCAATGTCCTGCAGCAATCAGCCCGGAAGAGGGAGCATCCCTGGCTTCAAAAGGCTCACGCAAGATTGATGACCCAAAAGGATCAACATTTAGGCAGCGCCTAAACTGAGTCCCCACACCAGTGAGCTAATCCCATCTGGAGGGGTGACCCGGTTCACCCGCAACATGGCCAGGAAAAGAACAGCTTGGGAGTAACATCAAGAATGCCCATGTCATGTAGACCCTGAGCCGTGTTAGGGTCGATACATTCCAGAAAAGGATGGGAAATGCAACAGCCTGCACATCCAAGTTGGGTTGAAGCTGGCTCTGACAGCCCACCCAGGGTGCTAAGCAAAAGAAAAAAATCGCTGCAGGCTGGACCTCCTCAAGCCCACCAAGCGACGAAAATTCAGCCGCGGCCGAGCCTCTTCAAGCCCGGCCCGGGGGGGGAAAACTCGGACCTGCTGTCCAAGCCGCTTGCTGCCGGGGAAGTCACGGCTAAGGCTAGGCTTGCGATCCCCTCAGAAACCCATCGCGAAGGCCTGGGCCTGCCTCTTGGGATCTTTCTTTAAGCAGTGATGATACATCCAACACCTGTGCAAATGCCAGATTGTGAAGCCACGGCGGTTTTTCCGGACCTCTTCAGCCGCACTTCCCCACGCGAATTCCATGCATGTGAAGCCTCCAGCAATCACAGCACTTCTATGCGCCTGGTTTTTGGCAGCGGCAGCTTCTCCTAGGGGGAAGCTAAGAAGCCACTGCAAGCCCAAAGGTGCTTACCGAGACCCTTGAAGTACCTAGAAAAATGGCGTGATACACTGATACAAATGTTGTGACCTTGAGTCCATGTAACCATTTGGATTCAAGTCTTTAGTTCCTATTCGCTTTCAGGATTCCCCAAAGATTGAAGTTTTTGATAGTTTTTGCCAGTTCCATGAAGTTCCATGCATCCTGAATAATTATCATCGCATGTTTGTGGCTCCCAAAACCTTTCCAGAGGCAATTGAATCGGCCAAAGCTACCTCAATCACCTTCTCAAGAAGTCTTTGGAAGTCTTTGGAAGTGCGGCTGAACAGAAAACATCTGGCTGCAGCTGGGGATTTCGCACTTTCAACCCTCTGCAAAGAATGAGTCTTTGGGGATTGTCATCCCAAATCATGTGGCAAAAGACATGTTTGAAACCACTAACGGGACATCATCACTTGAAAAACATGCCCATCTTGTCCTCAATACAGTCCCAATTTTCCTGTTTATTCTCTGTGTAATTTTGCTTGGCCCTGGACCCTTCACCTTTTTGGCATGTTGGGATCCACTTCAACTTGGGAGGTTGTTGCTCAGTGGCTACTTTCCCCCTGGTACAGTGGGAGTTGTGAATTTCCATGTCAGGAGTACTGTTCCCTGGTTACATTCCCTAAATTCACATAAACCCAGCCAAAGAGCGAAATATTACTTTCCACCAAACAAATCTAAAAAGTGTTTATTTTCAGGGTCTTCCTTCTGGAAATCAAACATGGGAATGGAATTTCGGTTATTTATACATTATGTTCCCATGACAACCTCCATTCACGGGGTAAATCCTGCCATCATGAACCCAGTTCCCCAGTCTCCTTCACCCCAGTGCTGCTCGAGCTGATTGAGCTCGCCATCGACGCCCCACAGGTGTCAATCTCCGAAGCATGGACCAATGGATGTCGCATTGTGGCCTCTGGGCCGCAGGCAAGGGGGAACCCTCAACCAATCCCCATACCCCCCCCCCACCCAAACTCTAAGTCCTAAAGTTGATGGAAACAGCAAACTAACCCGCAGAGGGGCCAAAGACTGGGGAAAATGGTGAACCTGATAGAGAAATAATCCCATGCCCCTTTCATATTCAACACCCCCAGAAGTCATGGTTTGGGGAGATGAAGCCGATGGACCATAGGGTCCTATAGATCCACACTGCTGCCACCTATCCGGACATCATTCTAGACCTGTGCCGGAGAAACACCAAGATATTGGCTAGTGGCATGCTTTTTGAGAAAGTACATCTTTGGTCTGGGATACAGTGGTCGTGTAACAATGTTGCTTGAACAAAGGTAAACTTGGGTCTGCTTAAGGAACCCCACAAAAAAATAAAGCATATTCCCCATAGACTGCTCATTTCTAGTGGATTTCCCATTGGGAACATAAAAAGCCATCGAGTCGGCAAATCCACGATTATGTATTTCCTATACCAAATACCAAGGCTTCTTGAAAAAAATCCTTTGAACAAATCCATGGATATCATTTAACCAGTAATATCCCAGCATACGCCCATTACATTCCAATTGTATTCCCAGTCCTTCTATCCCCACAAATCCCTATAAAATCTCCATTGCATCAGCATTATCGTATCCCAATTATATCCCAAAAATCCCAATGAGATCGCCATTAGATCCCTGAAAAATCTCTGTTGTTGGGCTGCTTTCCCGCCCTTCTTTGGGACCCCGAGTCCCACCTCGAGGTTCAGGGCCTCCCGTGCGCTAAGGAGTTTCACCTCAGTTGACAAAAACACGGTCTTCGCCATGGGTTTTCGCCAGGCTGGCAACAGATTTCGCCCCAGGGGATATAAGGGGATTGATACGGATTGATGTGGATTGATACGGATTGATGTGAATTGATGCGGATTACTATCGATTGATGTGGATTGATACGGATTGATGTGAATTGATGTGGATTGATATGGATTGATGTGGATTGATATGGATTGATACGGATTGATATGGATCAATATGGGTTGTTATGGATTGATATGGATTGATGTGGATTTATATGGATTGATATGGGAATATCATGCGGATATAGTGGTGATAATGAATGATGACACATGACAACAAACGACAATATATGGCATCATAGTATTGATAATGATAACTAGTAATCATGATGATGATAGCCTATAGCAAATGATGATAAATGATAGTACTCTAACTAACTGATAAACATAACACATGATGACACATGATGCAGAAATATGTGAATATATGTAAATATATGTAAAAAATGCCTGGGTATAAGCGGATAGCACCTAAAACATCTGTCTGGTGCTTCTTTGAACACTGCGCAAATGTATAGGAGCCCGTGATTATGATCACCAACTTCAACAAAAGCGCACAGAGACACGAGTGGAACATCTCTTGACATTTACAGTCACAAGGATACACGGTGGTGCCCCTTAGATAGCAAAGTTGGTTGTTGACATCAAGAACTAGGGTTTATGATATAATATCTAGTTGTTTGATTGGCAAACCAAGGTATAACTGAGGGACACCACCTTTCATCAGTGACGACAATGAAGAAAACAATGACGGAAAAGGCGGGTAGGGTTCACACCGCAGGAACAAGAACATGCTTTGAACAGGGGACACGTGTTCTAATCATGATAGGAAACTTCTTCCACATTGAAGCCGTTTCCGGGAACACTTTCTGGTTTTTACCTGCCAAGTTTTCGGGGGGATCCCTGCAAGTTTTGGAAGCGCTTCTGGGATATATCCTGTTCTGGGCAAATAACTAGAACTCCCAAATCAGAAATAAGCCGGGTTTGGCAGGTGGTGCCCCCAACCTAACCATCATCTATGGTGAGTTGCTGGCGGCATCATGTTGCATCATCAGCCCCATAGGCACCCAATAACTCTATAGCTATTTGTTTTCCTCATCATCAATCAATACCTTCACCTAGTCCCAAAGTCACGACTCATCCTACCCACCTAGGATGGCTATGGATGCTTCCTCGTGGACAGCAAGCAATCGCTGCAACTATGGACAATATCTGGATATTCAATGCTTTATTTGATATTCATGGTATCATACGGATATTCATACCAAAAAATCAGGCGCTGACCCATCCCTAATATGAACACGCATGAAAGTGTTTTTCCTTTTTGTACAGGAGCCCAGTGCCTCCTGTTCCCTGTTCTGCCTCCCAAAAGACAAGCCGAAACACCCCAGTCTTCAGCAGCGCAATAACTTGATCGTGGGAGCCACGCTTGTTCGCATACTGCGCAATTTCCAAGGCATCTGCACCTTGCGAAGCAAGGCAGCAAGTGCAATGTTGGTCAAACAGCAGAAGGCTTCATCCTTTAAGGTCGGTAGGAACAAGAACACAGCAAAACGTCCACAGTTCGCAGGTACTTGTGCTTTTTTTGCTGAGCATCGTTGTAACTTGATCCTAGGCTAGGTAGCATCTCGCGTTTGTTCTGCATGACAGGTCTCCAGTTGTCTCGAATTGATTGAAACCCTTGTCATAGTTGGATGATGTGACATGCATGAAGCGCGTGTGAGGATAGCGCCAACGGTGGTGTGTAGTTGATTTTACACTGATGTTTGCAAATGATTCAGGGATCCTGGGAAGTATACTAAATATATACCTGAGATCTTGTGCACCATAAAGGGACATCTTGACCAACAAAAATCTCGTTGTCCTTAATACCTTCCCCTAATATTCAATACCATTCAATACCTTCCTATAAAAACTCTGGCTTAGTTAACTAAAAATTACATTGGATCTATTCATGACTTTGGCCGGGCATAATATGACTCTGGGCATGACCAACAACAATTGGGCTTTGGAACCAGCAAATGGGACGGCACCGTCTCCGCAGCGGTACGGCACCTTTGGAATTCTTCTGCTCAGGGTCGGCGCCCGCCCGCAGCAGCAAACGAAGGATTTCGTGGTTTCCCGCTGCGGCGGCAATGTGCACGGGGTAGATCTGGGGATGGGACGAGGACATCTGCAAATCACAGATTCAATGTTCATTTGGATCAAACATGGAACATCATCCAAAACGGATGATAAAAACATATCTCTCTACTATATTAATATATTAATTATGTAGAGTGTCTGGATCGAAATGCTTTGCGAGGAAACATTTGCGCCAGACTTGGGGAGTCAAGTACCGTCTCAGGAAAGAATTTGGATCCGTACAGTTTAAGACTGAACAAGTTTGATCAAGTGTGCCCCTCATTCCCTGCTTTCAGAGCCCGAAACTTCGCACCTTCTCAGATTTGGAAAGGAAGCAACAGTTCTTGACCAGCCGAGGCATGTTGACATCATCGGAGAAGTCATAGTGAGCCAAAAAGTCCAGCAACCTGCAGGTTGTTGGGCCATATTCGGTACTAAACTGTCTAAACTTACTTGTACTTCACCCATTCAGGTGGCTGGAGTGAGATGTCCAACATAAATCCTTGCTAGCTTAGCCTCGCTATTGTAATATATATTAATATGCTCACCTATCGGTTTGGGGTCCCTTCTTGTGGCAGCCAGCACATCATAATTACACGAAATTACCATGAACCCAAGTGTGTGACCTGTGAACCAACAAATCCATCGAACATCAATAACATCTTTCTACATCTTTCTACACCAGCTCTAAGGACCGGAACAAAATTGCACAAATGCCCACCACTTTCATTTTTTTTAAAATATACTATGTTAGTTATATATATATATATATTCATAATATTATCATTGGGGGTCCAAATTTGCCAAATCCAGGGCAAATTTCGAGGGTCCCACCTGCATCCAAGAGGCTCCTGTTCCTTCTCCAAGCTCTTGGTCCGTCGTTTCTGAAATAGCATCCGGGCCTGCCGCCCGCTCCCAGGGGGGCAACTAATACAGTAATAAAGAGTGTTTCAACAGCTAACGGTGGTGGGGGACTGTAGCCTGCAACAACCCCCAAAAAAAACTGGCAGAAATGGCTCTATACTGGCAAACTGGTTCAAATCAATCTTTTGCAAATGCATGAGGCATCAGCTCCAAAATTCATTGTTCTTACTAGGTCTCTCCCAATGTTTTGTTGTTTATTGATAGTTGACTATCTCCCTCTCCATTGCCGTCTCAGGGTGGTTGACTATAATGACCACTGGTAGTTGAAGAGGAAAAACACCAAATAACTTTGTACATACATGCCTATATCCACATGTATATATATATATATATGTGCAAACATAGAAGGAGAAAGATTGGTGGGTGGGTGGGTTGGTTGGTTGGTTGGTTGGTTGGTGGTTGGTTGTACCAACCTCACCACAATGGCTTGACCCAGCTTTCCTGAATCTCCCGCAGCGTTCCAATTTGCATCACCTCCAGCTCATCAGACTCATTGGCCTCAGGGACTTCTGCAGAAGTCCAAATTGCCAAAGTCCCATGATGTCCCAAGCATCAAACATATCGATATTTACCCATCAGAAATGGGGATTCAAAGTTTCAAGGCCCATGTTCACCCGTGAAAGAATGGGATAAAACATGGAGATGGTGGCTACACACAATTTCAGATACGAGTAGTGGTTAACACCTGTATAGAATAGTGGTAATGTTATGTCTTTGACCTTGGCGCCCCGGATTTTACGAGAGGCAGGTCCATCCCCAAAACAAGAGTTCTTCTCAACGTAAAGTGGGGCTGGCCTCCCATTTCTTGCTGTTGGGTGCTGAACATGGTGAACACATGGTAAAATCATGGTGGTGGTGATGATGATGATGATGATGATGATGACGACGACGACGACGATCAAAAACTGTACAGTACTGCAACTAAAATGATGTTCCTCCTAGGTTCCAGATTGGGTTTCTGACGTCTGAATAGAACAACAACAAACAGCCTGCCAAAGTGCTACGATTTCCCTCCATGTGAACTCTCCCTTAAAGGGGACCCAGCCTCGGATGTGGCCAAGTATGTATATATATATATATATATATGTACGTATGATACATATTCCCATGAAATCGAAGTGGAATCCCATTGGAAGCCCATGAAATCCCAAGCCTCATTAGAATATATTAGAATCCCCTTAAATGCAACCATCCTGCGAAAATCTCACTGAATTCTTTCAAATCAAATCCCACTGAAATCCAATCTGGATCCGTTCCCTGCCTTCAGATCCTTCAGATTCAGGGCTTGTTGCAGGTCGCAAATGTCCTCAGGCCGCAAGTTGGTCCCCTGGTGCGGAAACACAGAGTTGCTTTGTATTGTACGGCTGGAAAATGTATTTGTGATATATGTATATACTGTATGTGTGTGGTACCCCCCCTATATGTTTTATGTATATATATATATATATACGTATAATATGTGTTTGTTATCTCTGTATATATATATATATATATACATTGCTCGTACATATATTTATGATTGTTACGTATGTATGTTAAGTATGTGTTGTATACACAGTGGCTTTTCCCATATAAATGGCAACAAAAACAGCCCAGTCTTCGCTTGGAAAGGAGATACAGGCGACTGTCTCTGAAAATGGATACCGGACCTGGTTTCAACACATCCCCAAAGGTCACAGGCCATTGTTTTTCTAGATTCACCAACCACATATGGGAAACATCCCCGCAAATGGAGGTTTATAGCTGGGAATTCATAAAATAAATAGGGAAGATTTAGTGGGATTTATTGGGATATAATGGGATATATGATAATTACCCCCTGGTAATGACTAACACTTTGCTATGGAAGCCATGGCTCATTGAGTTCAATGATTTAGAGTTTGTAAGTGATTTCCATAACAAACTGTAACAAATTACGAAGGGTGTAGTTGAAACATGTATATGATGTAATATCATCAAACCACCAACCAGTTTTGGTATCTCAAACTAGTATGCATCTGCACAATTTCTGTTCATGAGGTGCTGTTGAAATCTGCGTCTGTTGCTGCTTAAATTCCAGTGTCTGTTTCTTCGAATCCCCATTTATACAAGGTGGGACTCTCAGCTTTAAGTTGGAGTAGAACACAATCTACCATCAACCTTGGTACTACCAACCAATCATTAGTTGAATAATCTAACAACCCAAATCAACCTTGAATAACAATCTAACAGCTTCAGTTCTCACTACCATCAACCCAACATTCAATCTGGTGCGAAACGCCAACTGAGCGATTCCAAACTGGGGCACCGCCCCCGGCTTTCTCCGCCCAGGGGCGACATCTTCAAATGCCTGCTGGCGAAGGGCTGAAGCGAAGGAAGCTTCTTGAAATGGGCCCCCAAATCATTCAATCAATGGATTGGTTAATGGGAAAATTTTAACCGGAAACCATGGTTTTTACCATCAAATATAGAGGTTTCCGGTTCAAATTTTCCCTTAAACCAATCCAATGATTCAAGTCTTTACCATCTGGTACTGGTATTGAAACCCATGGTGCCTTGGGGATCACCATCTTAAGAAACCTCCAAATATAAACAAAGAATAAATATGCCAATACGTGGTCATGGGTCAAAACAGTGGTGCCCTCGGTACCCTAGAATAGCTGGTTAATTGATGGTTATTCCTGGAAATATTGTAATAAATGGTAATAATAGGTTTTGACCCATCCTCACATTAACAATTTTGAATCAGTATACATAAGCTCTAGATAACACATGATCATACCAGACCATATGGATTCAAATAGTTCGCAAGAATCGAGTAGGCTTGGCCCCCCAAATCATACCTCAAATACTTCATCAGAAGGTATGGCTGGATCCATGGTTGGAAAGCAAAATCCATAATGTTATATATATATATAATGGTATATTGAGGAAAAACCACCGGGTGAATGCAAACCTTCTACAACAATCTTTATGGGTAGATTGAGGGTCACTTGGATCCAACAAAAACCAGCCTATGAAAAAGAGGCGCTACAACAATTGACAATATCCTGCTATTATTCTCGATCGGTTGCGCCTGTGCACTCCAAATAACCAACCAAGGCTCTTGCAACCTCCACACCTGTGAATATGGAGCTGTCCCTAAAACTGAGAACCGGATTCTGTCCCACAAGACACACAGGTTTCTCATCACGTTCCCAATTCCAACGGCAAAACCCGTGTTTGTGTTCATTTTCATCATTTTCCAGATTAAGAAAGGGCCATAATTTAGGGTAGCCTTTCGTACCTTCCATTTCTGCATATCCCCCACATCATGGCGTTGATTATCTCACTATGCCCTTTTTTTTCGCAATATTTTTTTGTTGGCTAAATCCCAGTGACCTATATGGGAAGGGTTGCTCCCAGCGTCACAAATATATTGTATTGTTACAGCGTTAATCAAGAAAAGGATCACCAACTAAATGTCAAAGAAACCCTTGTTATGATTGGTTTATAATCATATAGCTCTCTACCCCATATATATATATATATATATTATGTCTTAAATTTTCGGTATAAACCCTATATATAGGCCTTTGATTTTTTCTTATAGATTCTGCATGTTTCATCATTTTCCCTCTCAATCAGCTATACATCTCCAGTTCCTCTCGTACGCCGAGGCACCAGTTCCGGTTTCGCGGTCACCGACACTTTTGAGATGTCGAATCGGCACATGGCGACGACGCTTTTCGGTGTCGGACGGTGTGTGATTCAGCGGCTTTGGGGTACACTGGAGCCGGCTCCGCATGGCAGGATGAATAGGCAAACGTGTATCTGCATATATCCATATTGTATGCATGTGTGTCTGTGCTTGATATGATATGTATATATATATATGATACACATGCATACATAGATACATGGGTATGTGTGTGTGAGTAAATCGTCCAAACCACTAGATGGGAAAACCACCCAAAACAAATTGGGTTGCGGGAATCAGCGTTTATATATGATTAAGTATGTATATGTATATATATATATATGTATATATATATATATATGTCCTCAAAACCGGAGAAATCAAGCAGCTGTAGCATCCCATGATCATGCCGTTCTGACACGGCATGACTTGAAGATAAGTGAAGCAAGAGCCACCGGCCCACAACTAGCCGTGTTCATTAGTCATTGTGAGCATATGTCAGCAACCCTTTTTTTTACATGTTTATCACATGTGGGCAACCAATTTAGCTCACTTGGGAGTTCAAAAGTACTTCTATCTTTTGCCTAGATGTGCTGTTTGGCTCCAAGAAACCAAACATGTTTGCATAGTTTTACCATGTTCTGTCTATTGGATTGCACCACCGAACATGCTTCATCTATTCATCTTTGGTGCTTACTCCAAGAATAACCCAGTCATGAAGGCAACTCTATCAACATGAATTGGTTGGTGGTTTCATCTTTTGTACCAAAGACATGGAATGATTTCTCAATGAGAAACCTTTTTTTTGCTTGCCAGTTCAAACCAACCAGATTTGAGCCTTTATATCATCCGTCAGTCCCTGCATGACGAATGTTTAAAAAAAATCCGCCGCGCGGCTGTAGCCGAACTCGCTTCTCAGCTTGGCCTTATAGATCTCGATCTCGTTCCTTGACAACTTGGATTAGGGAGATACAAAGAACAAACATAACACAGCAGAAAATTGGGATTTCACCAAATGATCCTAACCGTCGCTGTGTTAATGTCAAGAATAATCTGTACAGGAACAGAAACCATTGTTCCATTTCCTGTGTAGATGTACCCCAAAAAACTGGCCATTTTAACTTGGGAAAATATGGATTGGATTGGACCATCAAAATATATAGTTTGGAAGGATTGACCGACCGATTGACCGCAACAAAAGTTGTGAATCAAAACCATCCAAAGATTCACAATATATTTCAGAATCTGGGGGGATGCAATATGATTTAACCCAAAGCATCTGTGGCTCTGGTACGGTTCGAAACCCAGCAGAGTCAGCATGGTGACAAAACGTGTCGTGAACATTCATGAACAAGCTAGCCGATACCCCTAGACAAATATATCCAAATTGGATGGTTCAATCGTCACCACCATCGAAAGTGAGTCATCCGGTCATAATCCTGGAGGTGGTAAATTGATGATTAGCATAGGATTACAAAGAAATATTACAGTCTACTACGGGGTCTTATTTTGGCTATAGTGATTCACCCAAAGCATCCAAAAACAGAGATACGTGACGTTAGAGGACATGTTGGGACTTCTGCTCATGGGGCCCCACCCCACTATGGCCCATATACTTGATATGTATATAAATGTCTTACATACAGATACAAAGCCAGAGATGCATACTTTGCATGCATATCGGATACACCAATCATTGATTCACAACCCTTTGTAACCATATGGAGGTTTCCTAAAACAGGGGTACCCCCAAATCATCCATTTTTGTGTGGGATTTTCCATTATAAAGCATCCATTTTTGGGTACCTCCATTTTAGGAAACCCCATTAGGAAATCACTGGGAATTACCCTGGTAAATTAACATAGACCCTGGCAGTCATCGGGATTGGAAGATTAGCTTCCTCTAAAACATAGCTATTCTCAGGGTCTATGTTAATTTACCAGAGGAATTATTTTAGGAAACCTCCATGTCCGAGACGCTGCAGCTGAGCGAACTCTTTCTGCTCCTCGGCGCTCAAAGGTGTCTTCCTTAGGTGCTCTCAACACCGGGCAACTGGGCTGAACACCGTTGGTTTTTAAATGGGTTCCGACCAGTGATGTTTGGCTGATGTTGGTGCACAAACCATATACAAAGTATGTGTATATATATATATATATGTATATTGTGAATATTCCAAGAAATCATACCCACTGCCATGTCATGCCAGCATGTTGCCTCTTGGATGTGATCCATCTTGTGTCGCCGGCCGCAACCGCC
>BGPT01002248.1:26710-46065 GCA_003297045.1 Symbiodinium sp. clade C Y103 | reverse complement strand
CTTGGATGTGATCCATCTTGTGTCGCCGGCCGCAACCGCCGTTCCAGATGGGAGGGCGGGTGGACATTGCATCGGAAGCGAAAGCAGGGCTTCGCAGGTCAGTTCGAGGTTGGGGACCCTGAACTTAATCTGGGGATATCAGATTCACANGGAGGGCGGGTGGACATTGCATCGGAAGCGAAAGCAGGGCTTCGCAGGTCAGTTCGAGGTTGGGGACCCTGAACTTAATCTGGGGATATCAGATTCACAGTATATATATATATGTATATATATATATATATGTGTGTGTGTATATCTATGTGTACATATATATATATAGTTCGATATATCTACCACAGACCTCAGAGATCTGTGATTCTTTGGCTGTGAACATCGGTGCAATTCCAAGAAAGGACATGTGTGAAAATCATGACTGGACTAAGATGGACACATGTCCGAAACTGCCAACCAGGAACCACCCCAAGCTATGTTTGGTGGTTTGCAAACCCCATCAACTGGAGGCGTCTAGCGCTAGTTATATCATGTTATATTAACCACCTTAGTCAACCATCTGGGGCCCACCAGCACAACACCATGAGATTGACCCTCTGGGAATGACTCAGAGTTTGCTATGGAGAATCACCCATGTAGTACATGATTTATCTATCAGTCTATCAGTCATAATTGTCTTCCATTGCTGTCATTCAATTTGCCAAAAGGTTCAACTTGCCAACTGGTGACTGGTGCATGCAACTATAAGGAGAATGACGACCCGCAAATTTCGTAGCTTTGCATAAGATTCTCTCTGGACACCCCAGTTTTCACTGACTAGGCGGATCCTTGTTGTGCTGGGGCTTCATGGATGATGTGGGTCATGTAATGTATATATATTTATATATATATATATATAGTCAATATATGTCAATATATTGATCCGATCTTGGATAGATAGATAGATTGACTGATCGATCGATAGATGGATAGACAATGACAAATATGGATAGCTGACATTTTTTTGTTAGCTATATATATTCAATGGATCTTTGATGATGTTTCTATCTATGATACCTTAAATGCAAATTTTCACAGCCAAAGGTTGACCCGGTCAACGAGCCTAGCCACTTCTTGGAGTCCTTCTTTCCATCCTTCTCTTTCTTAGTGCTGCCTGGGTCCTGCAATGGTCAACAATTTCTGGGGGACCCACCATCCCCAGCAATCAAAACACCCACAAGTCGTCACCTAAACATCTTAGATTTATCATAATCATAACTTGTCATTAACATGTAGCTTATTAGTCATGTAATGTCATGTATTCTTGTTTTAAATATGTTTATATTGAATTCATATTCTAGAACCTACCCAACTCACCCGTGAAATCTCACCTCCGGCCCCAGTGGTTTTTCGAAAGGTCCTGCTTCTCCTTGAGCTCGTTCATCCGGGCGACCATCTTCACCACCTCCTCGTCCTTGTTCTGTTGGCCACCGCTCATGCCCTGCTCCTGCAACAGCTCAGGCGCCGATTTCTTCGACGAAAGGCAAACAGAAACACAACAGGGTTCAGTGAAAGGCCAGTGCATGCCAGTGTTACACAGTTGTTTCGGGGTGCGTCATTTGTTTTGGAAGCGAATTCCACTAAAATACTGTTTCGGGAAAACCTCCATGCACCAAGTGTTGAGTAACAAGCGTTCTGCTAGGCATCGGCATGTATGTTGATTGAATGCCCAAGAACACAACTTTTGATGGTTGAAAACATCATGTTTGTTGATTATGGTTGGTTAACCCCCCACATATGAGGATCAACGACCACCAATGCCAAACCCCCATACGAAATACCATCTATATACCTTGGCCCAAGATCCCAAGAAATCAACATCATCCCACAAAGGTCCCATCCTTTCCTATGTGGATAGGGGAAGCGATTGCTCGCAGTAACTCCCAACTTCGACAAACTTCGCTTCGATCATTGCATTTTCCCCATGCATGTCAACTATATGAATTGTGGCCAATCTTAGATACCCTGCATGGTTTTTAGCTGCTTTGTAAATATTCCATTCAAAGTACCAAACATGCTACAGTAAACATATTTATACATACTGTGGATGGTTGCAAAATCATCGCCCCAGTTGATAGATTTGATAGGTAGTTTACCAAAACGTCAAAGTACCAAATGGAGGTTTCCCAAAATAGGGGTACCCCCAAATCATCCATTTTAATCGGATTTTCCATTATAACCCATCCATTTTTGGGGAACCCCCATTTTAGGAAACCCCCAAATATCAAAGCACCAAACTAAACCTACCCATCCAAGGATCCCCCCTGAAACGCCCCCATGAGGCATCTCAAGGCTGTCCTTCAGAATGGCCTTGCGCTCGACAATGGACTGCTTCAAATCTTCCAACTCCTGCAGTGATGAGAAAACCTACCAACAACATATGGAAATCCACTCTTTCCATAGGAACTTATGAAAAATCGTATGGGAAAATATGGAAAAGATTGAAACTTGATCTACAAATATTTTTTTGGTCTTAAAGGGTGTTCGAAATCTATGTCAGTTCTTCAGAGGCTACTGGGATGATAAATCATTGAAGTTGAGGGCTGCAAGCTGTCCAGGATGAAATAGTTGTTGATGGGTTGTTAACTACAACCATTGCCATGTTGAAGAGGTCATGACCCACATACCACCTGGTTGGGGGGCTCAAATGCCTATTACTTTTGAAGCATGCTTGGGATGACTAGATGAGATGACACATATTCTAGGGATGGGTGAAAACCACCAACCAACAATCATTTACACATTTCCAGGCGATCCAAGCAATTCCACCAGGAGAACAATGATCTCTGAGGGCTCTCAGGTTCTTTCAGGTTTGGGGCATACAATACCCTCCGGTGCCGGTACTACATCATGGCTGGCTAGAAAATCACCATTGAGTACCTCCAGCCACTAACCTCCAGCCATTTAGTTTGGGGATTCAAAGTTTAGCCACGTTCGATCACACCGAAAGATACTAGACACACTTGGATGTGCATCCCAGCTGGTAGGTGGTTCATAAGTTGTACATAATCCACATTCAATCTTTATGTAATCTATATAATCCATGTATACCCCATATAGATATATATATATATACTGTATAACCTCCAGTTGTAGCACATTCTATGATCCTAATGTCATCACTTCACCTCTCAGCATCTCCTTGATTTCAGCGGGGCTTAGGCCAGCGCTTTCCTTCTTGGGCTCCTTCTTGCTGTCCTGCAGCGAGTGGTGTGTCGACTTGTTGGCGCAGGGGATTGATATTTTGATCACCAAAATCCCGCACTTTTGTGGACATGATGCCGAATTCCAGGTTGGGTCTTGAGGACAATTTAGGGATATGTGTTGCATATTGTTGCATCATGTCCAATCGTAAGGCATGAGCACGAGTTGTTTAAAGCCAGCTGAAAGCCCAGGTGACATCCCCCACTCTGGCAACCATTCCAGCTAAGATGCTTAATTGGACCTTATTAACAAATACCTAGACCCTCCAAGTAGCATTAAAAATTGTGTTTTACCCCATAATTTTAGGTATTTTAGTACTTTTACCATTCTTTGGGTGTATTTGGAGGGTCAAACGGTCTGGCCGAGCCAAGATGATCCAAGATCCCCCGGAGTCCCAAGGAGGTCCTTCTTGGCCTTGTCCGGCTTCACTTCCTCCACCTCCGCAGCCTTCTCCACCGCCTTTGGGGCCTCGGCGGCCTTGGTCACGAAGTATCCGAACTTCGGCTCCAGGCCCTTCACGATCTTACAGGCGTCCACGTATTGCCTTAAGAGAGATCTGGAGACAGGACGATGAGGATGGGGAAGAAGAAGTTGGGTATCAATATTGGCTGAGAAAGTCTTTTTTCCCACACATTGCTGTAACAAATTGTAGGGGAAAATCTGAGGGGAAACCATTGCCCCAATATCGGGGTTTCCGGTGAATTTTCCCTGGCACTGCAGGGAGATCTGGAAAAATGGATGGATGATGGGTCAAACATGGTCAAACATGGTCAAACCACACACATACACAGATATATATATATATATATGTATCCAAACCTGTGCCTGTGTGTAAATATATATATATATACATATATATATATATATATTTGTCAGACCATGTCAAAGATTGTTTCGCGAAAAAAACATTGCTCGGTCAGCAGCGCTACGGGCACGCCTTTTGGGACTATTCTATCACCCTAGACTGATGCTGGTTGTTCTGTTTACATGCTTCGCTATACATAAACCCGCAAGGAATGCGACAATTATCCATAATATGCCACAATTAATTAATCATTCTTTCCAGCTGGTGGCTACAGTTCACCTCAAGTGTTCAACAGCAAAATCATCCACGCGCTGCAGATTGGGGAGTTCCATCTACATCAGAATAAAATGATGGTTTCCAACAAATTGGATCCACCTAGGGTAGATGCTGTGGCTGCCTTCTTCTGGGGCCACTAGCTAGATCTAGCTAGTAACGTCTATGGTGCTGTCAGCTCACCCAATGATGTGGTTTAAAAAAATGCCACAACTCATACAGGAACTAGCAAGTCTGGAAATATCAGACATTTCCTTAAGCACTAAGCTTTAACTTTTGAAGTTCCCTCCCACTGGGCATTGCTTCATGCGTCTGCGTCTTATCATCCCAGCCGCTGTTCGCCTTTCAATTCTGCCACCTCCTTACCTTTCGCAGCACGTTCCTTCTTCTTGTCCTTCGTTGGGCACTGTTCAGGTATAGTCCACAGAAAACTTATTCAGGCCATGGCTGCTAGTAAACCCCCCCAAAAAAGGATGTGCATCTCATCCAAGCCGCTAAAAATGGTTCCACGGTCCCATGCCATTCCTATTCTTCTAGCTCATACCTTGGTCAAGCCTCGCTGCAGCAAAACCTTCACTGCTTGGCGGCTTGAGCCCCCCAAAAAATATAGTGGCTAAATATGGTTAAATATTTAGTGAATGGAAGATCATCATTCCAGGTATGGAAAATCAAAAGGCAGGATGGAAAGTCAAAGTACTTTAATCTTTAAACCGGCAAAAATAAATCATGACTTGAATCCCCCCAGTTCAACAAAGCCATATCGAAAACGCCGTGGTTTTGCCAGCGCTTCATCTTACCATCTGCGAGGACCACGCCATGCACCGCCAAGCTCCTTGCCCGTCAAGAGGTTCGCTTCGTTCTCGAGGATGGTGATGCCTTGGCCGGGATGAGAGTGCTGCATGCTGCCTGAAAGAGCATGATCCAAAAAGAGTCCTTCAAATAAAATTTATATATATACATATATATATATATATTGATATATTAAAGTATATTACATGATTTTTATCTATGTTAAATAAATACACACACACACACATATATATATAAAACACCTATTGATTACTGTATATTATATCTATATTATATGTATATGCGTATATACCCCCTGAAATACCAAAATGTGGTTGCCTCGTGTTACCTGTATAATTATCCATGATAACCAGAGAAAAAAAACACGATAAAAATGATGAAAGAACTGAGTCGAGCAGTTCGTTTACAACAACCCAAACAAAACCATCGTAACAAAATGCATGCAACAAGGACATGACAAGTGACGTGCTTCCACTTCCTGCTTGTACTTGTTCGCGGCATCCTGCCCACAGCTCTCCCAATTTGTGCCCCGCTTCATTTGAGAAGATCCCAACAGCTTGTGCACAACCAACCAACTCTTTTCCATTCTGGCGCTGACCTTCCCATGAAATACCGTCTCTCAGAACAGAATCTCAAATTCCCCTTGAATTTCAAGACACACCTACTAAGGGCCAAAATTGTCTCCACTTCTCGATCTCAGATCCATTCACACGTATTTACTCGCATCTTCACCTAGACAAAAAAAAAAAAAACAACATGTTTGCCGGCCTTGACCCATCAAACAGCCCATTCTAGCACTTTCTCTTACTGCCGTGTCCAAAATTGTGACGCCCAGGCCTTGTCCACCTCAGCGGCGCTGCCTTGCTGTGCCTCGAAGAGCTTCATGCCTTCTTCGGCCTGGGTCATGATGCCACCTGCCACCGACTGGAGGTTGTTATGGTGATGATCCCCCTAAACATGTAGGTTGATAAATGGGAAAATCCACTCGAAAATCAACTATCTGAGACTCATCTTCCGATATTTGAGGATGAAATAGTGACTAAGAGAAAGTTCCAATCATGTTCCATCCAATACTTTAAATTTAAATGAACAAACAACACGAGTTATCCAAGATTTGGGCCTCATTTTCAAAATAATGAAAATTACTATTACATATATCATATCATCTTTTATCTTAGGTGGGGTGGTAGAGCAACTTAGGAATCTCGAACTATGGCTAGGACATGTTAGGGTCAGCATAGCTATCTATATATCAATATATATATATATATAACCATTTGATTTAAGGGATAGATTTAATTAGGTGTTGATTTTGACTAAACGCCATCCATTTAGGTCCATCAACAAGGTTAATCAACTTAGGCCCCTCCATATCCCGAAACTGAGGCAGAACTGTTCCCGAACACCCAGGGTATGATTGGGAAACTGGGTGTAAGATTATGATTAATGAATGTATATATATATATATATAATGGTTAACTCTTAATCCTGGATTTATCGAATGATTCTGAATCAGGTAAGTAATCATCGTTATCGATAGCTTGTGTATCAAGAGCAGGCCATTATCAAGTTTCAATCATTGCTAATCAAGTAATCAACTAAGGCTGTTACATGAGATATTCACCGAACATAGTGAAGCAACAGTGGATGGAACAGTCAGAGATCAGGGGGTGCTTAAACAAACAATTAACCGCTTAATACATCTCAATACTACTTCATGATTTGAATGGATGCACTAGTTGTGCCTTCAACTATCAACCAACAAACAGAATGGGGTCATTCACCAAATGATTCACCAGCACTATATACCCTCTGGTTGTTTAACATAGCCATGGAAAATCCCCGAACTAAATGGAGGTTTTAATGGGAAAATCATTCAAAATTAGCATAAATTAGCCATTTTCCATGGCTATGTTAAATAACCAGAGGGTATATAACATGCACTATCCACAATCAGTGTGATATGAATCCACCGTGCCCCGAGGTCTTGTCATCAACTAAGACTTGCTTCGTGCTTAAGCTGCCCTGAAAGCCACATGTTCGTCATCAGGGATCCGGGATTTTCATCTATAGACCCTCTGGTAAACTAACACAACTATTGAAAATGGCCATGTATAGTGGATTTTCCCACTAAACATGGTGATTTTCCATAGCTATCTTAGTTTACCAGAGGGTCATTGCTTTGATTCAAAGAAAAGACACCTCCAAGCAGTGAAGTAAAAGTAGAAGATGGATTCACCAACAAACAATGGTCAGCAAAACCAGGGAAAGTGCCTGTGCCGCGAATCTCGGTCATGATGATGACAGCGACAACTCTTTGAGCGATCAGGGAAATTTGAGCAAAATGCTGCCGCGCGGTACGTGTTGCTTTACAAACTCACAGCCCTACATTTCTCCTGGCTATGGATTCTTGAAACACAGGTGAAGTTCTGATGTTAGCAGCTTAAGCACCGAATTCCAGTGAACTTGTAGCATTGTCAACTGTCAACATGCGTTAACTCCAAGAGCAGAACGGCCAAATAAAGCTAGATCGGCTTGAAAGGAAATCTGAAAACGCAAACTCGGACGGTGCATGATGAGTTTCATCAATTTGCAATGATATTGGGCGTGCACCATTTACAAACAATGGTTGACCCCAAATCAGTTATATAAATCATGTTAAATCATCATCTTTGCTAATTGAAATCCATTTGTTTGGTTCAATTCAATGTTTTGCGACGCCATCTGCCAATCTACCCATGCCGGACCCATATTTTAATGCAGTTAATGCATGTCAAATTTTGGTAACTTGACTCATATTCATTGGAACAATGTGGTTCAATCGAAGGTGTTTGTTTTGAATGTAGTTTTCATGCCAAGGGGTACTCTGAAAGTCGAGAAAACTAAACAGTCAAGTACCATGAAAGCACCTTCAAATGCCTTCACACTCCCCCAAGATATCAATCGAAGGCCTTTGGCCCAGCCTGTTCGTTGTCTCAGGGGCCGGACGCTGCCCATTATGGTGGTCGTCTTGCCCGTCCCAGTCTGGCCGTAGCAGAAGAGACAGGTGTTGAAGCCCTGCAGCAATGCAAAGGGAAGGGCGGGAAAGAGATGGGCACCCGGTTCTGATCGTTTTGGAGTTGGGGTCAAGTTGGGGCCCCAACAAATAATGCAGACATGACAATATGAATAACAGGAATATGGGGATTTGTGATAGAACCCAGATTGAAAGGAACTGGATCCTTACTCTTTTGAACATGTCTGCAACTGCGGTAGGTTCCAGTCCGAAAAGCCCCTTGTTTGAACAGTTGAGGAGGCTGTGGCTGTGAGTTTGGTAGCCATTCACTATCTTGTGGGACAGGGGGTCCTGGAATGATTGGGCGTTGCCTGTGGATTTTTTGGGAACCCAAAAGCCATTCAGTTTACCAATCTTCATCAGGCCTTTCCATTTCAAGAAACACCTGTAACTAGGTTCACAACTCGTCTGCCCATGCTGTGGCAATTCTGGGCCGATCCTTGATGTTCTCCGTGCTGCAGGAACATCAGGATGCATCTGCCATTTGAATTGAGCCAGCATCAGAAACCTCGAAATACCCCGAAATTGATGGACGAGCTGGAAACTTGGAACACATGATGAACTCACAATATATGATGTATGATGTAAGAATTATATCCATCACATCCTCGGAAAATGTTATTGGCTCTTGGCTGGGTCCATGTGCAACCCCACAAAACTAGGATTTAAAACTCTCAGTTTCTTTCTTTATACAATGTGTCATCTTCATGGATGCAACCCACCCAAGAAATAGGATTTATATAACCACCGATTTTATTGAAGGTGTGTGGATGATTTTAATCAGCATATCCCAAACATAGGTGCACATGATGCAGCTTGGGATGGGGACATTTCCATGATCCCAGCCAGCGCAACCAGCGCAACGACGCTGCCTGCAGCATGTGCTGCACCATACGTCCTCCCATGATTTCGTAGCACTTTTCCTGGTGACCAGGGGTGACCATGGGTGGCAACAAAAAATGTGTGAGAGAGATGGGTATGGCGTATGTGTGTCTCTGTTTTGATTCACGCAGTTCGGAACCAGATGGGACAAGAACCTGACATGGCGGCCACTAACGCCTGCGAGATGTACTCTGGCTTGGAGGGGTCGGTGCTATCCATCGCCACCTTGCCGAGGACCCAAACTAACCCGGTGGGACAAATCACCACTCTAAAATCTCAGATCTCTTCGATACTTCATAGGATCTTGATGGCAAAATCCCATGCTTCCACGTTTTATTTCACATGTTTCTACGTTTTACCACGTTTTTTCATGTTTTTTCCATGTTTCACCTCGCTTCAAGCCCCATGTTTTTCAGGTGTTTCGGACCCCGTAGGCAGCTCCCGGGCGTGCGTCGAAGGCGAAGTAGGCGCGGTGGAGTTCCATGCGCCGCTCGGAGTCCAGGGCCTCTTCGACCACGTGGACTTCGGGGCCCTGGATCCGGAAGGGTCGGGGGATTTCGACCGCCATGGGGAGGCCCGCCTCCAATAGTAGAGGCTTAATGGGACTATCATGGCATATATTTCATGATTTTTAGTGATTATATATGGGATATCAATGAAAACGATGAAAACATGGGGATGCCTTGTTTTTTTTTTTCAAAGGGATTATCAATAATTATCAACTATGAATATCTGTAAAAGAACATGATTAGACACGAGAAATGCCCTGAATTAAAACTGTGGAGACCCGCCTTGATATATGGGATTCAGCCTCCAGAAACATGGCTAGCTGGGAATTCACCTAAGAATCTGGGAGCATCAACAATGGGGCAATATCCTCTGGCAACCAAACATGGAGGTTTCTAGCTGGGTAAATGGTGGATTGTCCATTGCTATGGTTGATTATCGGATGGTATTCTAGGAAAACTATGGGGACATGATGAAATCATGGGGATGTCATGCACTTTTTCTCATAAGAGATTATCACTATAAATGCGAGTGTTATGGGGCAACATGGGGATGTCATGGAGAAATATATATGGGATCCAGAAACATAGGAAAACGTATGCTACCTACTGTATATCTTATAGCTAGATGGGTTTATAGACAAAACCACAGGTTAAGCAATGAGTTTATGGGAAGATCGACGGGAAACCATTGAAACACGTGGGTTTTCACCAGGCTAGGCGAGGTCACGCAAGATTTTCTATCCCCAATAGAGGTTAATTTGCCGCAAACCCCAAGTTGGGATGACTTGTTCAATGACACCCAGTCACAGTGGGCGATGGGATTGTTTGTGGCATTCTGCTTACCACATTAATGAATCATAATGATAATGGATTTAGTGGAAACTTATGGATATTAGTGGAGCAAAACAACAATCAATATTGCTGGGTAGGAAGTCATGTGTTCCGGTCAGCATAAATTATCTGGGAACTATGATATTTCCCAAACCAGATTACTTCGGCGAACTTGGGGATGATTTCCCTAATCCTAACATCATCTATGGTGAGATCCTGGCGCGCCTCAATTCGGAGGCAATGGGGCTGACCTGCACCAAGTGAACGCTGGGTCCAAATGGGAGATGGGCCTGGATACTTTTGGTAACATTTTTTTTGTGGGGAGATTGGTGAAAACTGGCGGAAATTATGGAGATTTTGGGCAGCTGAACAGTACAGAAATGTTGCTTTAACAGTAACACTTTAAACTATGGTATATTCTCTCTCTCTCTCTCTTGCCACCGCCTTCTCAAGGCAACCAATAACCAATGGATTTTGATTTTCCCTTTTTTGATCAAAACCATTGAGAATGGGTACCCTGTGGCGATCTACTCTAGCAATGGAAAATTCCGATGTTCGAATAAAGATGAATAAAGCATATGGGTTCCATTGCCGCAATTGCTTCCATTGCCATAATTGCCATAATTGACACGGTGACACGTTGGTCACGCAGCAGTTGCTGAACAAATACTCCCGGGCCTTCCGGTAACAAGGATTCAATCACCAAAAAAAAGAGACATGCTTGACATGCGCTTCCAGCCATTCAACTCAGAAAGGGCATCTGTTTGCCATATATTGCAACTACCTTCAATTGACACAATTGTGAACATTCCCATACTATCATACCCATTGGATGCTGGATGTTCCACTACTGATCCTGACATATACACAACATATCAGCTGGAGAATGGCTAGTTTCCCCCAAATCATGCCAGCAGTCAGCCTACAATTCACCAAGTGTTACCCAACGTTGTGGGTCAAATCCCCAATATACACAATGATCCGTCTTGGTTGAACCAGTAGGTTTCCCTGTTGTTGTTGATGTTGTTGTTGTTGTTGTTGTTGTTGTTGTTGTTGTTGTTGTTGCTGTTGCTGTTGCTGTTGCTGGCTGTGGCTGTGGCTGTGGCTGTGGCTGTGGCTGTTGCTGTTGCTGCTGCTGCTGCTGCTGCTGCTGTTGTTGTTGTTGTTGTTGTTGTGGTTGTTGTTGTTCTTCTTGTTCTTGTTCTTGTTCTTGTTCTTGTTCTTGTTCTTGTTCTTGTTCTTGTTCTTGTTCTTGCTGCTGCTGTTGTTGTTGTTGTTGTTGTTGTTGTTGATGTTGTTGTTGTTGTTGTTGTTGTTGTTGTTGTTGTTGTTGTTGTTGTTGTTGTTGTTGTTTCTGTTGTTGCTGTTGTTGATGTTGTTTCTGCTGCTTAAAAACTAAAAATCATTCATGTGGGGTAGTATCATCTCATTTCTCATGAATCAAGCCAGATACCGAAATTGCGTTGGAACGTTTTGAAACTAGAATAACTTGGCATAACTTGGCTTTATGGTGATCAACTAGCTATAGTCAGATTATGTCACATTGGTAATAAAGCAACTTACGCCACTAGTTGAAGGATACAGTATTTTTTTTGGCCCATCCCAGTGGGTTTTTGACCCCAGTGAGTTCAGTGGGGTAATGAGTGTACTGCGTGTTACTACCTTCTTTTGGGGGTGAACTAACCCACTTCGAATTTCTGGGGATGAACCACTTGAATTGGCTTAAGGGGTCCCTCAAAATACCACTCCCTATAGATTCCCCATTTCAGGAATCTGGTGGAATCTGCCAGTGGGAAAATGACAAATCACCTTAAACAAAGCTAGGAACCACCAAAGAGTCCCTCTTTTAGCTAACATCCAACCATCAACAGGGAGCCTTTCTCTCGCTCCACCAGCGGCCGCAAGCGCATGCCCACCTGTCGGGGTGAGCCCATGCAACCACACATTATGAATAATGTGTTGATATAATATTGATCGGCATAAAATTTGGATATATGGAATTCATTGGGATGGGATACTTAACCAAGATTACTTTGTGGGATTTTTAATGGTTTACCATGGAACATGGCCTGTTTGTTGATGGCTTACTTCTTAAACATGGTCGTTTGGGCTATGTGAGACTATACCAAAGAATCGCTTCAACCGTAACTGGCTTTAATGCCCATGAAACATATGCTCGTCAATCACAATGTTTTCACATACATTTTCACCATTTTCCCTTTATCTACATGTCTTGTAACAGGATAGCGTCGTCGCCTTTGTCAAGTTCAATTCATTGGATCCCCATGGCACGTCGCATCTCTTGAGCGAATATATTTCCGAGATCCATGACGGACAAGCTCCAGAATCACACATCTTGACTCTATTGCCCTTTGGTGTAGTCAAACATGTCAGGAAAATCCTCTATAAATGGAGATTTGTATGGGAATTTCTACCGCAGTAACTATATTTCTCAAATCTCTGGGTTTGCGCATCATGAGCAAATTGTCTCATTTAATCTCATGTTGTTTTTGTCCAGGTGTTATTGGTTATACTAAAACTCTATATGTTCCGGGTGAGCTCCTGCTGTGCTGCTAATCGGAGATCTTCATCCCGAATAATGACATTCATCAAACAAGGAACCACCAGCAAACCTATGCAAACACCACATACAAACACCGTTGGTTGGGTAATGTTCCCACTGATTCTTGCATTCTCTTCAAGTTGTTCTTTACCTTCAACATGTTTTTTTGAAAAATCCAATAAAGCCCCCAGCTGTTTCTTGGAAATCCACATATACAGTAAATTAATTCCATATTGTTCTCTATAAGTCATACTGTACCTGCCAAACATCTCCAACACAGGTTTGTCTGAAACTGGGAAACCCCGAATTTGAGGGTGTTGAATGTATTTTCGGCATTATTCAGTCGCAATACATGGGGGAAAATAGAGCATGCCTCATTTTTCAGACCCACATCTTCTTGAGTTGCTTATATACCCCAAATTATACAGTACCAGTACTCTCTTGGCACCAAGCAAGACAATGGACCTCCCCATGGCCAAATCATTATGTTTCCCAACGTTTTGCCAATTTATCATCATTTCTCATGGCTTTCCCAGCTAGCCATGTTTGACGACACCCGAGGGTACCCCTCTCATAGTTGCTTGTTTCTATATGTATTTACTGCATTCCAAACCCAAAAGGATAGAAGACAGTAAATCCCTAGTTTTCAATATTTGGTGATAACTGACTGTGTCATAACTTTTTCTATCTTTTCGGGGATGATCACACTGATCACACCCCAAAAAAAAAGAATCCCAACAACCCCCGTGGGTCAAGACGCCCATATTGTCTCGGTGGTGTCGATTTTCTCCGTCATCACGGCATGGCCTGGACATCGCAGCATGGTGGTGACATCACGTGGTGCCCTCTTGGCTGGTTGCTTGGAAAATCTCAACTGTAATGGAAACATCTGTGAAACAACCAGTGATAATCATGGATCATATGGGTCAATAATAAGCAAAATGGAAAACATTGGCCAAATCTATAGCTTGTATTTGTACATATTTGTAGCATAGATCATTTATTGTAAGGTGGATAGTATGGTTCAAATAGAAACAGTGGAATTGCTGGAGTTCTAATTGGTATCGCTATCCCCAAGCAGGCATGAAACAAAAAGTACTCCAATCAGTGAAGGAAACATGGACGATATCAGCTTCGGATCAACAAACTGCGGCTGTTTGACCAAAAGTCAGAAACTGCTAGTAAAATTACCCCCCCAATTGAAGGATCCAGGGCATACAGGTATTTGAAATGGGCATTAAACACCCCAAAAAATGTAGTAGTCAACTTCAAAAAAGGTGAATGTTTAAAGGAACTTTCACCAGCTTTCACCAGCGAAGGGCTTGTACAACTGAGATCTCAACCCAAGGCCTCAAACACACTAAATGTCACAATGGGATCCTGTGCAATGTGGGGCCCCCCAATTCTGTTTGTTGATTTATAAATCCCAGTGTTACTATAGTTTTGAGCTGTTATGAGCATCATAAACCAAATTTATTGGATGTTGTCATTGTTGGACTTACAAACCAACTCTTGGTTATCCCAGGGGGGCCCACTTTGTGGGATGTGAAACTCTACCATGAATGGCCTGAGAACTGCACCTAGAAACCCCTCTATTCACTCACCAAACATTCCCCAGACGACCTGCTCAGCAGGCTACGTCGTCAACCATCCGAGCGCAGCCAACATGGCGATTTTGTTGGGCCATGAGATTGTCCAGTGGGAACTGCTTTTCAACCCTCTGCTGGACAATCGCCTCTGAGATAGCTTCTGCTCTTGAAACAAAGATCTTTGTCCCTCGGATCAACTGCGAAGTGAATTGACTGGGTGCAGCTGGCTGAAAACGAAATAGAGACCATCTTTAGGCGTTTTTCTGCTGCCAAAAAATCTGGTGGAAAGGGAATGCACTCTCATGAAGCCCACATCAGAGTTGTGCTTCGGCATATCCCTTCAATTCTGCAGTTGCTAGAAAAAACGGTTTCTTAACATGAATAGATTACTCGAATTCATACCGAAATTTGACTATATATAGTATTGATTTCAAACATGGTTTTGAAAATCCCCTACCTTAAGAAAACCATATAGCTTATGGTTTCTAGCCATTTGTGGGACACTCAAACACGCCATCATCGTTTCCGTTTCTGGTGGGGTCAGCTTGCGGCGGACCGGGCGAAGGTAATCAGGAAAGAGGCGGAAAATCATGGTCCGAAATGCAGGTTTGAATGAAACATATCTATCCTACTATAGATGGAGATTTATGGCAGTTTATGGCTGGGAACATCATGTACAAATGGGGGACTTTCCATGGCTATCTAAAATTACCAACAGGTAAATAGTTCAGCCAATGGTTCAGTGGTGGTTTGGGGGCTCAAACCATGTCAAACCTGTATGGTGTTCTACAAAGTTTCCGCAACGGTTACACTGCTCAATCCTTTCTGCACTTTGGATCTTGAATATGTGGAATTGTGCCAGTGGTAGCAAGCAATGATTACATATGATTACAAATTCTACAAATTGAGTCAATAAATGGGTGTGTCTGAAAATGTGGTATAAGCCATTTTAATGGGGATAGTGATGATAATCCATTGGAATTGGGGGTACCATATTTTCAGACAAACCCAAATGTCAAGACAAACCCAAAATGGGACACAAAATTACCCTCCAGTAGTTTAACAGCATGCTATTATGACATAAATGGCCCGGATAAGACATTGAGTGAAGAATGATTTACCTATGAAACATGGTGATTCCCAGCTCGCCAACTGTCACAAAATTCCCAAACAACAGTGATCCCCTTCCAGCTCTTCATCCCTGGTGTCTTGGTTCATGACCTTTGGGATATGTGTGAAAATATATTCAAAAAAAAACAGATACACACATTTTAAATGCATATATATATATATATATACAATACATGTGTGCATGTGTCTCTGTGCGTTCATAAAGAACATATACAGTACAAACACACACGCACACACACACACATATATATATATACACATATATATGTGCTATTTACTTTTTTTGTTGCTCAATCAAAATATGTCCATCTGAGTATGGCTAGCCAGTCTAGTTGTCTAGTTGTTTATGTTCATGCCTTTCTCCTGTCATAATGAAGCGCTTTACCCAGTTTAGCAGTTCCTATCCTCCCGCAAAAATTGCTATTGGCAGTCGAATCATCCCAAAACATGCTTCAACATTCAGAAATGCGAACTAACTGCAGCAGTGCGAACAACAAAAATACACACCACCTACCTACAAACCACCTAAGAACAAACTCGTGGGCACCACTTTATATGGCAAATCTACCCTGCAACAATATCAATGGGTAGCTGATTCGAGCATCTTTCCATTTGTAGCGAAAGATTCGCGAAACAACTCACCGGCCCATCCCCGTTTCTATTATATGCTTTCACCCTTTTTGATGGTTAAAAGATGTTAAAAATGACATTGCAGCAGCATATATTGAACTTGAATCCTGCATGTTTTTTTCCATGTAATCACAAGAAAATAAACACAACTGCAGGATGCATATCTTATCAAATGAAACCAGCAGATTGTACAAGAGTAAACTGATACATCTTTCCACTCGTTTGAGGCCTGGGGCACCACCATCCAAGGCATCCGCACCGTCGCCCATCGCAGGGCCGAAGCCAAAGCTCCCGAGGCGTTTTGGAGGCCTCGACCTGGCGGAAATCGGAAACAACTGGTTGGAGTGTTTGTGGGTTTGCCCAAATGGGTTTACCCTCTGGTAAACTCACGTAACTATGGAAAATCATCGTTGTAAATGGGAAAATCCACTATAAATGGCCATTTTCAATAGCTATGTTAGCTTACCAGAGGGTACGTCCCAAACCATCCATTTTAATAGGATTTTCCCTTATAAACCATCCGTATTGGGATATCTCCATTTAAGGAACCCCCAAATGGGTTTACCCAAATTTCAAAACTAAGAAGGATAATCCCAAATAGACCCGCATATCCAGGGGGTTTTTGATTGTTATAAACATGTGAGAAACCAATTTTTGATGCTTATGGGGATGGCTTGTTCGAAGCCCATCCCCAACAACGATCGCCAGCCATCTGCCCAAGCCTTTCTCTTGACCTTGGAGATGGGCTCTGGAATTTCAACAATGGAACGGATGAAATTGACCATTCTATCCTGGTTAGATTTCAATTGGCTTCTTCATTGTTTTGGGGTGTCTTAATGTAATGTACTGTACATATAATATATGCGCCGGGGTAGGCTATATATTATATATTGCTATAGTCCTATAGTCTATAGATGTCTATAGTATACATGTGGGAGACCCATTATGGACATATCCAATCCTACACCAGATTGTTTTGAATGCTCCAGGTGATTCAATATCCGGAGGAAAGGATATGCGAACGGCAAGGCTGTACCAAGGAACTTGGGGCATGTCATGATCATGGGTATGTCAGATCTTGCCACATAAACATAGTCGCTACACTAAGACATCTAGAATAACCATTGAAAGATAAAGGACATAAAACTATCTAGAATAAACATAGTCACCACACTAAGACATCTAGAATAACAATTAAAAGATAAAGGACATAAAAACATCTAGAATAAACATAGTCACCACACTAANAAAAAAAAAAAACATCTAGAATACACATAGTCACTACACTAAGACATCTAGAATAACCATTGAAAGATAAAGGACATAAAAGCATCTAGAATAAACATAGTCACCACACTAAGACATCTAGAATGACCATTGAAAGATAAAGGAAATAAAAATCATCTAGAATAAACATAGTCACTACACTAAGACATCTAGAATTAATAACCATTAATTAAAGATAAAGGANTGACCATTGAAAGATAAAGGAAATAAAAATCATCTAGAATAAACATAGTCACTACACTAAGACATCTAGAATTAATAACCATTAATTAAAGATAAAGGAAATAAAAACATCTAGAATAAACATAGTCACCACACTAAGACATCTAGAATAACCATTGAAAGATAAAGGAAATAAAAACGTCTAGAATAAACATAGTCACCACACAAAGACATCTAGAATAACCATTGAAAGATAAAGGACATAAAAGCATCTAGAATAAACATAATCACCACACTAAGACATCTAGAATAACCATTAAAAGATAAAGGACATAGAAACATCTAGAATAAACATAGTCACGACACTAAGACATCTAGAATAACCATTAAAAAGATAAAGGAAATAAAAACATCTAGAATAAACATAGTCACTACACTAAGACATCTAGAATAACCATTAAAAAGATAAAGGAAATAAAAACATCTAGAATAAACATAGTCACTACACTAAGACATCTAGAATAACCATTAAAGGATAAAGCACGGACATAAAAGCATCTAGAATAAACATAGTCACCACACTAAGACATCTAGAATAACCATTGAAAGATAAAGGACATAAAAACATCTAGAGAAAACATAGTCACCACACTAAGACATCTAGAATTAATAACCATTAAAAAGATAAAGGAAATAAAAACATCTAGAATAAACATAGTCACCACACTAAGACATCTAGAATAACCATTGAAAGATAAAGGANGAATTAATAACCATTAAAAAGATAAAGGAAATAAAAACATCTAGAATAAACATAGTCACCACACTAAGACATCTAGAATAACCATTGAAAGATAAAGGACATAGAAACATCTAGAATAAACATAGTCACCACACTAAGACATCTAGAATGACCATTGAAAGATAAAGGAAATAAAAACATCTAGAATAAACATAGTCACCACACTAAGACATCTAGAATAACCATCAAAAGATAAAAGACATAAAAACATTTACAATAAACATAGTCACCACACTAAGACATCTAGAACAACCATTGAAAGATAAAGGACATAAAAACATCTAGAATAAACATAGTCACCACACTAAGACATCTAGAATAACAATTAAAAGATAAAGGACATAAAAACATCTAGAATAAACATAGTCACCACACTAANAGAATAACAATTAAAAGATAAAGGACATAAAAACATCTAGAATAAACATAGTCACCACACTAAGACATCTAGAATGACCATTGAAAGATAAAGGACATAGAAAAAAACATCTAGAATACACATAGTCACTACACTAAGACATCTAGAATAACCAATGAAAGATAAAGGAAATAAAAACATCTAGAATAAACATAGTCACCACACAAAGACATCTAGAATAACCATTGAAAGATAAAGGACATAAAAGCATCTAGAATAAACATAGTCACTACACTAAGACATCTAGAATAACCATTCAAAGATAAAGGAAATAAAAACATCTAGAATAAACATAGTCACCACACTAAGACATCTAGAATAACCATTGAACGATAAAGGAAATAAAAACATCTAGAATAAACATAGTCACCACA
>BGPT01002248.1:0-26657 GCA_003297045.1 Symbiodinium sp. clade C Y103 | reverse complement strand
AAAGAGCAAGGAAATAAAAACATCTAGAATAAACATAGTCACCACACTAAGACATCTAGAATGACCATTGAAAGATAAAGGACATAGAAACATCTAGAATAAACATAGTCACCACACTAAGACATCTAGAATAACCATTGAACGATAAAGGAAATAAAAACATCTAGAATAAACATAGTCACCACANCATAGTCACCACACTAAGACATCTAGAATAACCATTGAACGATAAAGGAAATAAAAACATCTAGAATAAACATAGTCACCACACTAAGACATCTAGAATAACCATTGAAAGATAAAGGACATAAAAGCATCTAGAATAAACATAGTCACTACACTACGACATCTAGAATGACCATTGAAAGATAAAGGAAATAAAAACATCTAGAATAAACATAGTCACCACACTAAGACATCTAGAATAACCATTGAAAGATAAAGGAAATAAAAACATCTAGAATAAACATAGTCACCACACTAAGACATCTAGAATAACCATTGAAAGATAAAGGACGTAAAAACATCTAGAATAAACATAGTCACCACACCAAGGTAATAAAAACAAACAAAACAACACATTATATGGGTATGTCAGATCTTGCCACATAAACATAGTCACACTAAAACATCTAGAATAACCATTGAAAGATAAAGGAAATAACAAAAACATCTAGAATAAACATAGTCACCACACTACTTACTGGTGCTTAGTAGGGAATGGGGGAATGACCTATAATAACCATTGATAATCATCCCATTCCCCCATTCCCTACTAAGCACCAGTAAGACTAAGGTAATAAAAACAAACAAAACACCACATTAAAAGAAGGCACTCGACCGAGGCACTGAGCAGCTTCGGCAGCTGCTCCAGCAGATGGGCCCCCTGGCTGATCCATGACTTTTCTCGTGCAAAACGGGGGTAGTTCAGGCGATAGCAATGGGGATGACGTGACTTCACCATGAAAATCGAGATGTTCAGGTGTTAACTGATAAACTAGCAACTGAAGTAAGTTTTCTTCTTCATGAGAGCAACGCAGCTTGGAGGACCGTCATTGTTAGTGGTGCCAGCCTGGTGATCCGTGGGATGACCCTGCAGGGAGATGTGTAATTTTCTCCCCCCTGCTGGTAGCCTAGCTAGGGTAGAAACTACCATTTTTGATCGGTGAATTCCCTACAAATGGGCCATATTCCATAGCTAACCTTAGTTTAATGCAGGCTACAACCAAACGTTACGTGGGGATATGAAATGGATAAAGGATATGTGTTTCTTTGTACCCACCCAGAAATGGGGATACAACATGGAATGAAGGATCTACAAGGGGAACCTCCAAGGTAAGCCACTCCAAGAGTAAAGACTTTGTTCTAAGCCCTAAGAGGGGTTGTCTGCGCCCTTCATGCGGACAAATCTGCGACGCCACACTCCCACTAATAGGGGTTGGGTGATAAATGTACATGCAAGCGGCAACAATGGAATTTGACAAACACCGCGGAAAAGTGCAAAGCCAAAATTACCCTCCAGTAGATTAAGATAGACCCTGGCAGATAGGGGTTGGAAGCTGAGTTTCCACTCAACAATGGTTCTTTTAAGGGCCCATGTTAATCCAGTAAAGGGTATATAAGATCGTTTAAAAACCACAGTCTGCAGTCGCATCTGTTGGGCTTTCTCAGTCAGTCATCTTGAGGGTCTCGGACCCTGCTCCCAGCGGCCAGCATATGATTCGAATGTTTGAAACACCCTGCTTTTTGTTATAGACCTACCTGGTCGAGCCATCTGCCTATCTACCTATCTATCCATCTTTCCGCCAATTTATTCCTTGCTTGCCCATCCATCACTACATATCAATAAGATTCTATAAGATAGTTGATCATGTATTAATGCACATTTGTTCTTGTTCTTCGTACATGTCCTTGGAACATATAATGATTAAACAATGATCACTTGGACATGCATGCACCATACACAAGTGCACATTCCAGGACATAAATGCGCGCATCGATATATCTGTAATACGTTCGCATTCAAGTGAGACTGGTTGCGCGGTGCTGGTCCCTTGAGGAGCAGCAGCCTTTTGTTGCTCCCTTGCAAAGTGGGTGCCGTAATTAATATCTATAAAATATCTATATAATCATGATTAGCTATATGTATATTACTAAATATATATAATATACATATACACAATTACAAAAACATACATTCCAATACACCCAGGCCCAACCTGTTCTTGGCTGTCCCGGTGGGTCGCCTGTGGTCCAGCGACCTTCGCGAGCTTCAGCATCTCATCGGAGAAGTCCTCGTTGGTCACCAAGCGGCCTGACCAAACATGGGAGCTTGGACGGATGGGGACAAAACATGGGAAATAGAACCACATGGATGAGATAAATATCTACTATTATATCTATTATTATACATTTATCATCATTTATCTATGTAGTTATACCGGAAACAACGTTTTTTTTGCAATTGAACCACCAACAATCTTGGTAAAAAAAATGGAAGTGGAAGCGCCCAGAATGAGCAACCAAACAAGGATGATCAAATCACGTCACACACACAACATTGGGATCTTCCCTGCATTACTGGTTAACGTGCTTAATCGAGTAAAAATATCATTGAACAATATGAAAGTCAGTTGGGATCCTCATCGGTACCCTCCGGCACTCAAACATGGCAATTTCTCCCATTAGACATTGCAATTTCTCCCATTGAAGCCTTGATTTACGAATCCCCAGCTAACCATGTTTGATTGCCAAAGGGTAGGACCTGAGGCTGTAGCTCAAAACCGGCGGCAGCAATGGACTCACAACGCCGGAAGTCTCACACCAGCAATGTTGCAGCAATGTCGCAGGACTTCTTGCTGTGGTTTCTGCTTAGTGGCCACTAGTTGTATGCTAGCCACAACTAGGAGAGCGAAAAACCAACGCTTGGTCAAACAAAGTCGTTGTACTATGGTACATCCTGCAACAAACCCGCTGGAAGTCACCTGGAATAAACCACCCTCACATCTCCAAGTGGTGGTTTTGACTTGGGATGACTATGGTTTACCTTCTGGTAAACGTTTACCTAACTATGGAACATCACCATTTTTCATGGGTAAATCAACTATAAGTAGCCATTTTCAATAGCTACGTAACAAATTGCCAGAGGGTACTAACTTTAAAACATGACTTTCTTCTTGGCACCCCCAGTGCACCACTAGACCTAGGATTCCGGACCGATCACCAAAACCTTGGCCCAACGGGCAGGGCTGCTCCCATGAAATCAGCAACATCTAAACTTAATCTTACTTGCGCTTAGTAGGGAATGGGGGTTGATGGGATGATTATTAAGGGTTATTTATAGGTCATTCCCCCCATAATCTAAACAATCCTGAAACTTGGAAATCTCCCAAGGCCCTCGCATCGCGCAAATCGCCGGTGAAGAAAAAATGGGCCTCTGCCTGGCCACGGTGCAGGGCGGACCTCAGGACGGCCCGTTTCCCTCAGGGAATTCACCAAAACATGGCTGGAAAGATTTCTATTTACATATAGACGATGTTTCCCATGAAAACTCATAAAAACCACCATTTACATATGATTTGTCCATTGCATTGCAATGTTTCATTGCTGAAGGCTATCTCTTCTTAAATGATGGGAATCAGCACTGTCTCTGGTCGACATGTTGAGCACCTGTAATCCAGACCGTGCTGGTGGAGCTTTGATACCTCTGATGTATTGATGCCATTTGAACATGATTTACTGCGCGGTGCGTGTGAGGCAGTCCAATGCTGCATGCACTAGAATACCCCTGGAAAATGAGGCAAGAGTCATGTGGGAGAAACCCTGCTATGCCACGGATGTTTCACAAAACCCGACATAGGCACATATTTTCATGTACAAATCAATCCCTAGTGATCACTCCATTCAATTCCAGTGTTTCAATCACATCCTGAACTCATGGTATTGGTCGTAAAAATGCCATGCGAAATGGATATAATTCAATCCCGCAAGGGGTCGTCAAACACATATGTACATATCACATATATATATATATATCTCAAAAATATATGTATATATATATATATATATATATATCGTAAAAATATGTATATATATAAATATATATACATATGTATATAGCATATACATATATATATATATATGCTATGTATATATATATAGCATATATGTATGTCATAAATATATTATACCCGTATATAAATTATATATCTGTATATACATATATACACATTATAAAACATCAATATCCAAAATCCTCATGATATCCACTTGATGCTTCAACCACCATAGCTGCTCCGCTGCCTCCGACTTGCCTGCCCCAAGGCCTCGGCACACTCCATCGGTGGTGAATGTTTTTTTTTGGGGGGATCCATGGGTCCATGATGATAAATATGATACCCTCTGGTAATTTAACATAGCTATTGAAAATGGCCATTTATAGTTGATTTCCCATTAGAAATTGTGATTTTCCATAGCTATGTTAGTTTACCAGAGGGTGAACAAACTATTAATGAAGTCTTGATAATGAAAGATTTCATTGAAAAATATTGATTAAGACAGCAATGAGAATAATGACTTCATTAAAGAAAAAATACAATAAATACAATACAACTGATTGAGTTAAGACTTATTAAGTTATTGTGAGTAGCACTTTTTACGGGAATCTGAAAACCGTCTATCCATATGAAGGGATTATTGACTCCCTGGCTCCAAGACGGGATGAAGGTGGCTACATACTGTGAAATATGGAAATCCTGGCATCCTCAACAATAAAACCAATTTTGGCAACAAACCATATTATCTAAATCTGCGCCGACCACTTCAACAGTTCGATCGTTGAAACCTATCCGCAGGTAATCAAACGTGGCGATGGGAGAAATGTCCAATGACAAATGGAGGTTTCAATGGGAAAATCAACTGCAAATGGTGGATTTCCATTGCCACGTAACTGCAGGTTTGATTACCGGAGGCAGTCTTGAGAGGTTCCGCGTCTAGACACATTATAATCGATACATTGAATTAGGACAGGTCAACCTGCAAAAAAACTTGTCCAATCATATCAATACCGTTTTCGATCAGTGAGACGATCATCCGAGGACCCCTCCCCCAACTCATAGTCCTCATTTGGCTGCTGGCTAAATTGACCCCCAAAACAAATCCGGAGAAAAACAACGGGTCGATGCCTTTTGGACAGGTCCAATACACGAACACACCCCATCGTGCCCATTTTTGAAATGTGTTCCACTTGTCAACATGGTGAGAATCTGACAAACCTCAGTTCTACATATGGAATGACATGAAGCAACCATGCTCTCTCTCTCTCTATGTCTGTCCCTCTCTCTTCCATTTAGCTACAAAATGCTACAAGAGTATAGATCTGTATAGAGATCTTTTAAATGGATTATAATTTCTACTGGTCTGATATATGCTATTATCCCGAAGTCACATTATATCATATTATATCATCATGACATATATATATATATATATTATGATAGATCATAGATCCAACATCTTTTTACAATAAACCAGTTTACTCTTGATATCAGCAATATATATATATATATAGCAATGGTATGGTTGTACATGGTTGTTATGACATCAGTCATATTTACACCAAATCAATTGGGGATAACAATTTACACCAGAGATTACTTTGTCCCCCAGTTCTGTATGTTTGAGCCATTAAACATACCCCAATCCCATCTCACTATACTAGTTGGTTGATAGGTTGCCCTCCTACTGATGATCATAATCTCAAATGAATTTGGTAGTAGAAGTCCCTAGTTCTTAAACCACCAGGGCATGTTCAAATCCCATTCCATGATATCACCATTCTATTCCCATAGTAGACCGTTATATTCCGTGATATTCATATAATATCCCCATTACATACCTGTTTTATAGATGATTTTGATCCATTAACCAGGTGTAATTATCCCAAGTCCATTGGTTAAACATCACATTTCCCATCTTTCATGGCCATGACTTGGGGGTACATCCCATTTTCAGACAGATCATATATTAACACTACCCTCTGGTAAACATACAAAAAGCTATTGAAAATGGCCATAGAAATAGTGGATTTTCCTATTAAAAATAGTGATGTTCCATAGTTATGTTAGTTTACCAGAGGGTAACACTCTTAACCCATCAACCAGGGATGACTGGTTCACCAGCAACCGCTGGGATCCTGGACGCAAGGGCTGCCGCGTGTTGTGAACGTAGCTGGCCCAGCCTGCGCTCCAAAACGACGTGTGACCCAGCAAGGGATGTAACCATCAATGATAGGGAGATTTCATGGGATTTCACGGGTTTTAATGGATCATAGGGGATGTAACTATAGTTAAACATGCTAACCAAGATCATTATGTATATATATATATATACATATATATATATATACCTAAGTATGGAATATATAAGTACCGTCAATGTGATTGAAGCCGGTTATTAATGGTATTTCTTATGGTACTGGCCATGGGATCTGGCCGAATTGTAAGAGTCCACAGACCTGAAAACAGCTCACGCCACGACGTGAGGTCAACTCAAGTTCATCCAGATTACATAGATCGCAAGTCAACTAAGCATCTATAGGTACATATCGAACTAAATAGATCTTACATGTTGTTAGTGACACTCTGGCAATAAGTCAAATGGCTCGCAAACAAAAAACTATTGGAACATATTGGAACGACTTTCATCGAAGAAATATATTTGTGGGTGCGAATCATCGAAGTGTATGGGTGACGTTCCAGGCATGTCAAATTACTGGAGAGTCTGTTTTCATAACCAGGGAGATTCAACCAGCCCAACCAAAGGAGACATTTTTCAAGAATAGATGCTTCATTGGCGCGCTTTATAATTGATACACCCTTAGTAACCCATAGTATGATAGATGGGGTCACTGGGCTGGGACCGGGGTTGAATTTGAATGGATGGATCTGGAAAACCATGGAAAACCACTGGTTCCCCTAGGAAAATCATCTACAAAGGGTGGATGTTCTACATATTTGTTTTTGTTTACCCTAGGCCACACAGCCCCAAAAAGAGTTTCAACATGTTTCAACCAAGTGGTTCATGCTGATTCATGATGAGTGTTGCCTGGCTGATGGTTACAAATCAATCCCCATGCCCCAAATGTACATCATGCATACCTGCGGATATCCCCCAAATGTAAGCATATCATGCGATGGAGCGTTTCAACGTATGAGGGAAACATATATCTATAGTTGACCGTTGACCTACCATTATATTCACCAAAATAAGACATGGTATGCCATTAAAAAATGATAAGCCCCCACCAGCCCCCGATGTCAACAGCACCTCGAGCCACTAATTGGCGATCCACATACAGACGCGCCTGAGACATGTGCCGAGACGAGTGTGGTAAAATGGAACTGTTCAACGACATAAATATGGTTTAACCTGGTGATTTGACAGCAAAAAATGTGATTGAACATGATCAATGGTGTTTAACAGTTTAACATGGAATTTAAACAGTGAAAACGATCATTCAACATGATTTACCCAGTAAACTGGGTGATTTGACCAAAAAAATGTGAGTTCATATTGGTTCATAGGCATATCAGTGTCTAGAATTGTCTTTTTCCGTGGCTAATTATATGAAATTACCAGAGGATCCAGAAAACATTGCCATTCGCAAACGGATGACAACACCCATCCCGCGGTTTCCTTGGACCGACCTGGGGGCCTGGGGGGGTGGTCAAAGCATGTTGACCTCCGGCAATCAAATATGGCTTGCTGGCAAAATCCACCATTCACAAATGACTTTCCCATTAAGACCTCCGCTTTTAGGGGATTTAGTAGCTAGCTAGCCACGTTTGATGACATCGGAGGCTAAAACCGAAGATTTCCAGCTCGAAGCCTGGGAATTCCACCGGCCCTTCCCGCACCGCCTCCTTACTCTGCACATCCACGGTGCCACGCAAGTGGGTCCTGCGTGGCGGAGCCCGAGTTTAGCCCGGGCGGGGGGTCAGTCGCTTCATGGACCGAATCAATTCTTGTAAATCTCGCTCTGTACTGTCATCCCTCGATCATATGCATGAAATACCACCAATGTTTGACACCCAACAATGAATAGATCCAGCAGATTGCGCGGGGGTTTAGTCTGGGAAGCATTCAATGTTACGGGATGAAAATTTATATCTATTTGGCTGGAATTGCATGAGAATGTACATAGATCTAGTTTCCAAGCATAATTTCAAACCCACTCCCTCTCCCTCTCTCCCTCTCTCCCTCTCTCTCTCTCTATCTCTCTCCATTGCCATGAGGTCACCCTGGCCTAGCCTTCAAACCCTCTCTATATATATAGATATAATTGCATATTAATAAACATAGCCTGATGACAATCCGTGAATCTTTACACATCTTTACAGCATTCTTCATGTTTTTCTTGGGGGGAGTGGGAATCGATCCTTCAGAACTGAGGCCCCTTGCCATTTGCCCAAGACCGCCGTGCTGCCGTAAAGCCTTGGAGATGGGAAAGCCAGTTCTGTTGGTCGATGTTGGCTTTTCCTTATGGATCCAGGTACTTAGCTACCCTCTGGTTATTTAACATAGCCATGGAAAACCCCCTATAAATGGAGGTTTCAATGGGAAAATGATCCAAAATTAGCAATTTTCCATGGCTATGTTGAATAACCAGAGAGTACTTCCTGAGATTGCGGCCCCCCAGTCATCATACCCTAAGCATACTTCTTCAGAAAGTACGGCTGGATCCATAGGGTTTCATATGTGTTGATCCCATGGATGTTGCTTAAATCCCAATGATATAGCTCTGAAAATGCTAAGGGTAGCTGGACTTTGCCAGTTTAAAACCGTTCATTTTTAATTATGTCTCCCCTAAGCATTGTCATTATTGGGATGATTACCCCAAATTCTTGGACAAACCCATCTATCACCATCGGGCGTGAGTCTCAAAAATTGAAAATCATTCATCACGAAGCCATGGTCTTGGGGCACTCCAATTCTGAGGAACAATATCATTCAATCCAGGTCAAGACCGAGTCAGAATCTGTGTCAAAATAAAAACTGTGTTAACATTGGCTGATTAACACTTGCGTCTATCACTGGTCCCCGATTGACATTTTGACCAACTCCATATCTCTCTCTCTCTCTCTCTGTCTCTCTCTCTCTCTCTCTCTCTCTCTCCCTCTCTCTCTCACGCTCTATCTCGCTCTCCATCTATGAATGGATATTTCCATGTGGGATTCGTCTGCAATCTTTCCAGGAGGGAATCCTCTCCTTGGCATCGCGAAACTGTCACAGGCTCGAAGGTTTTTTCACCATTTTGGTGGCTGCCTGACATGGCTTTATAACCTCAGATACCCCCCATCAAAATGGAAAGCAAACAAAAAATCATATAAATTCCCCTTCATCAGGGTCTATCCACTTATAATAATATCATTTCGCTATAGGCTTATAAATGTTTGATTTTCCTTTTGGGAATCGCTCAAAGTCAAAGATTATGTGAAGGGCTGTGGAAATTCAATCTGCCTGGGACTCCTCGGGGTTGTGGCTAAGGCAAGCCACTTGGCCCAGGATTTCCCAGTTCCGACCTCGGCTGGGGAAACCCCACCAGCCGAAAAAGGATAGAACAGTCAGGAAATCCACAAGCTGTGAGGCAAGCATCAAGCCAGAACATCTTGCAAACTTATTCTATATCAATCTGGGTTGGTCCTTGTAATTGTATCCATATGTTTTTTATTTACAGCACGACATTGAGGTGGCAATCTGTAGTAAATCATGGCCATGGAAACACCAAGGCCGACAACAAAAAGCGGGTTTCCCAACATCAAATGGAAGGCAATTCTTTTGTTGGGGTAACTGGTAACTGGCAGTTCCCCTGTCACTCTGCAATCGTTGAATTCCTATTCGTTGCTGATGAAACCCAGTTGATGTGCCTGAAACTACGTACCAATAGTATTCAATAATTATCAATGTTGTTGGCCGAAACCACTTCGCGGGCAAAGTTCCATGTCTCTCTCTCTCTCTCTCTCCAACTCTCTCTCTCTCTCTCTCTTTTGTCATCAAGACTTCCAAAATCAGTCTAGTCCCTTTTACATGCGGGGCAGTGCCGTCCCCAATAAACATCACATGGATATTGCGAGGTCCGCCGGGTCCCCGAGCCCAAAATGACCAAAGGCCATCTGGCTCCACGTAGAACATATAGCCCGCCTGGTGATAAAGCCATTGGCCCAAGCAGCTTCACCAAGAACTTGCTCAAGATTCGTCATGGGTCATGAGGGGAGATTTACACGCCATGTGATACATCCGGATAGTTCATATGGACATATCTTTAACACCAAGTGTCAAGCCTTATTCCCACTCCATGTCTGTATCAACAATTTAGTGCGAGGTTGGTTGATTTTGGCTGGAGCCGCTTCCAATTATCCAAATGAATAGCACCCGGCAGAACCCCTGAAGAATGGCGGGAAAGCCGCGCATCTTCTGAGACTCGTCAACAGGTGTTCCAAGGCCTCCACCAGACACATGAAGCGCAGCTCTCTCGGCCATTTTTTGTCGTTCTAACCCGCGGCCGGGCAGCCGAGCTAAGCAGAGCTAAGGGAATCACTGATGCCTAAGCTGAATTGCAATAGATTCTGTCCCTTCGCAACATAGGTACATGTGATGACATGTGACCATTCTTGGGATATTCTTAGATTGTACCAACGTTCCTTCAAATGAGAGATAGTGTTAATCATAAATGGTGGGATATTGCTATAGTAGGAGATTGGTGATCAATTTTTTTGGGTTGGTGATTGTTATAGATGAACATCATTATATAATAAGTGATTGTCTACCCATTTAGATCCATATATGTGAGCATTTATGGGCAAATGCGGTTGGGGTAAGGCGGTTAGAGGCGCCGTGGGGCTGCGGTTTTCACATTCCACTGGCTGCCTCTGGCGCCGCAGAAATGGCAGTACTTCAAGCGACAGGGCTCTGAACCAGGCCGCATCACTCCACACTCCTAGGGGCAAATGGGGGAAGTTGGAGATCTCGGAAAGTGGAGCCAAATCACCTGGACAGGAGTTCCTTCGCTGTTCTGTTACTCACCCCCCCCAAAACAAAAAACAAACACAGTATTATGCCAGAATGTCGAATGCCTGTAGTGCTGTAGTAAGGTCCAGGACCAGTTGGTGTGTATATATATATATATATGTGTGTGTATATATGTATGTATGTATGTATGTATGTATATATATATATATATACATAGTCTAATTACACATGATGCTTCTTAGTTCATTACATAACCCCACTGAACAACCAAAGTGAGACCAAAGTGACTTATATCCCCCATCCCCACCAGAATTTCTCGCCAGGGCGCGTGGCAAAACTTGGCCGAGGCCTGAAACTTCGTGCCACATTCTGAGCAGAAGTTAAAGGCTTTCCCTGTCGGAGATCAGCCCCAATCGCCCAAAGGCCATGGTTGGGCCATGCTTGGCCCATGTGTACTCATCAATTGACCCATATCTACCATTATCTACCCTATCTACCATATCTACCTAGACCATCCTAGACCATCAATTTATCCATCAACATGTTTTTACCCAACAAAAATGCACATGTTGGTACGTTTATTGTTGTTTCTTAATGTTTTGAGTTGAACCTTTATCGTTGCTTATTCGGCAGTGATCGGTAGGAACTACCAGTTATATATCACGGTTTTGACACAACATCTTGACAGGAAGCAAACCCTAGCCCTAGCAATAGGTATCTATTGCCCAAATGAGGTTTTCATTGGTATCACAGGTAGTTTGAATTATTTCGACGAGTTTTGAGGCGCATGGTAGTTGGCCAAAAAAATGGGAAACCCCCAAAATCGCTCATCTTTCGTAAGGAATCCTGGTTTCGGGGGTCCCACATTTGGAGACACACCCATATGGGGCGTTGTATCCCCAAACCATTTGTTTCTTAAAATGACGGGAGGATGGTCCCAGGGTCCACCATTACCATCTATAGTAATCATTAGTAATCCATCATGGCATGCTGAAAACTCCCACATTCATAGTTGATTTTCACAGCTTGAAACCTCCATTTAGTTCGGGGATTTCCCAGCCAGCCACGCTTGATTTCCGGAGGGTATATCTCATGAATATGCACTTTGCCTAGGTCGCAAAAAATTCTGCGTAGATCGTAATACTTCATCAGCCGGAAAAACTTGGGCCATTGAAAACTTGAGGATGCTTCCCAAAATCCTCATTTACGTCGACGTGGGGTCTGGGGTCATTCTAATCTATCCAGATTTGTATCCCCATTATCCCAATTGCAACCATTTGTGATGGTTAAATCGCACTAAACCCCACTAAATCCCCGTAAAATCCCATATCTAAACCCCATTCGCCATGAAATCCCATTACACCCCAGACTTTTAGATCTCAATGCACCCTTTCCCCATCCGATCCCAGTACCTCCATTGCCACTCGCCGCTTCACGCCGCGGCGTGGCTGGTGCGGCCCCCGCGGGTGCGCAGGGTGCGGGCACAGGGGCAACAGCGGTAGCACTCTGCTTGGGCACCAGGATTGGTGGGGGGCCAGGCACCTGGGAACTGGGCACGCAATGTCTGCATTTTCAGTGCTCAAATGGGAGGTATCGAACACGCTTGACATGGCTACAAACACTGTGGCTATCCTCACATCATCATCATCATCATCATCATCATCATCATCATCATCATCATCATCATCATCATCATCATCATCATCCTCATCCTTATCATCCCGAAAAAATCCCACATGGGTGGACGGGAACTATGTCAGACCAGTGTTGAACTAGGAAGGGAGAACTCTCACTTGCGCCCAGGTGCCGTTTCCACTAGGAAGGTTCTGTCCACTGTGTCCAAGGTGACTGGTTCGCGTCCAATTCTGACAAACCATGAGTCAAAAAGTTTACAGTAAAACATGGATATTGAATTGATGAGAAGGATAATCACGTCACATAGAATCAAACATACAACATCATACAACTATCTATAGTTATATAATGTTATGTATTTTTCCATTATAGTTACACGGTTGGACAACGTATGTCATCGTATGTCTATGCATCGATGACAATACCAGTAGTCTTCTTTGCGTCCCAGTGGCAGCTCCAATCTTAGGAGGTGGCACCGTAGCGGCCCCATGCTGACTGTAGACCCTTGGGGGCCGGGGGGCAGGGATGCATTGAAGGATACCCCTTGGGTATCCCTTGGGATAGCACCGGATATTGCGTGTCTTGGATTTGGGTCTTGTTTTTAGGCAAACACATTGAAGTTGAGAACTTGATCGTTTTGTTTTAAAAACCCTCTGGCAATCAAACATGGGAATGGAAAATCATCCATGCATAGGATAGATGATTTCCCAGCTAGCCATGTTTGACTACCACGTGAAAAAAACGATGAAAACGTGCGGTGTGTTAGAGGGCTTTCCTGAATATTGACATCGACTTCCACTATACCGCCCTACACCTATGGAACCATGTCGCATTTTGAGTGGGGGCGCAACAAATTGGCGAACACCCTTAAACCTGGCAAACAGTAAATCTCGACATTGATCCAGGTGCATCCATTCACCCCCATTCTCAATTCTGTTCAGCCAGTGTCCATCTTTTTTTGACACCAAAATGCAGGTCCACAAAGACATGTCTTCGTACCAATACTGAGGCAGTTGTTTGAACCAAGAAAACAAGCAGTGGATTCGTTGCAGGGGCTTCCGGCAATCGACTGGAAAACCATGATTTTACTCCCAAGGCTTGTCCGGCAGAGTTTCCCTTGAACTCACTCTGGGAGCTGGAAACATCAACAAAAAGTTGGATAAGCATGGATAAACCATGATGAACTATACCATCCAGTAAACTAACATAGCCATTGAAAATGGTGATTTATAGTGGATTTTCCCATTAAAAATTGTGATTTTCCATAGCTATGTTAGTTCACCAGAGGGTAACAATTCACAAACCTAGCAAACCCACTTTGGGATACTTCGCCCTCCTAAGCATCATTCCAGTGACGGTGAGGTCGTTATAATTTATCCTTATCCAATTGTACCTCCATGATTCCGATTGTTGAGTGTTAAATCTCATGAGACCCCTGCCTTAACCCCCCTGAAATCCATTGAAATCCTATCAAATTCGCATCAAAGTCAAAGTCCCATGAAATCCCCTTACCCTTCGGTAATCAAACATAGCAATGGAAAATCCACTATTTATAGTTGATTTTCCCATTAAAAAATGGTGATTTTCCATAGCTATGTTAGTTCACCAGAGGGTAAACCCCATGAACTCCCAAAGATCCAGGACCAATCAGACCCAATGATCCGCGACCCGTTGCCGCCAAGCCAAGGAGCACCAGTTGCCGCACGCCAGGATAGGCGGTCCCGGTGTTGGGCACCGGATGACTGGCGTCCTGGCAGAAAAAGTGGTGGTCTTCTTAGATTGTTTGTTGATGATGATGTTTGTTGATGATTGTTGTTGTGATCTTCATAGATTGTGTCATCCATAGTTTCCAGGTTGCCAACTTTTCTATGTGCGGCTTGCTACATTGATTTTGGTGATTCAAGGGAGAAAAATCGTTGTGTTCAAACATGGCAAAAGAGAGTGGCACTATGACTGGTTTGTTGCATGGGGATTGCATCATGAAAATAATTCATATTCTGATATGTTTGAACATTCTGAATGACATGGCTCATCAATATCCTTCATTTCTTTTTAATTTCTGGTTGGTATATATACATACGTACAAAGATGAATTCATGAATGTACTGTATAACGCATACCTGTTCCGGTAACCAAAAGTGGCAATGCCAAATCCTCCAAATACAAATGGAGGCTTGAATGGGAAAATCACATATGAATGGTGGATTTCCAACGCCACGTTACCGGTACCGGAGGCTACATATAATATTATACACGTGCTCTGATTAATTATGACATTGCAGAACTAGCCACCCCAAGTTACAGCGAAATGCCAGCCAGTGGCCTAGCAATGCTCTCCTTGTAGACGACCGGCATCCCTGGCGGCCCCTTGGCCATGGTCGCAACAGGCGGTGTCGCCGCGAGTTGCTCAAATGACCTTGGCATCATGTCCCACAATTTATTGACGTGGATAAGGCGGTTCAAAACAACCAGAAATGGGCATATATATATATATATATATACATATATGTATATATATATATATATATGTGTGTGTGTAAATATCTATATATATAATATACATATGATTACATCATATTACATATTATAGTGAGGATTCATGGGATATTCAGAAGAATAGTTTGAATTTAAACCTGCCATGACTTTTTCGATCTTTTTCGCTGATGGTGGGACCAACCAGCCCCCAACAAGCCCCATGCATCGGCTTTGTGAACCACAGCCTCTGTCAATTGATCCCCGTTTTAGCAACCACCCTGCAAACAGTACTGCAAAATGAGCAAAATCAATACTAGACTAGACTTTGTTAAGGGCTTATGAAAATTGAACGTCACTGGAAAACGATGATCACCAGCAACTGATAGAGATGGAAAATCCACATGTACATCATTTCCAACTCGCAACCCCCTTGGATTTCCATCGCTTTTGTTGGAATGTGACCAGATGTTACCAGGAAGCCATCCGAAACCATCCTACCCCGCAACTTTTTTTGTGGTGCCCCAGGTCGTTAGTTTGGGGTTCCTCGGTTTCCAGCATCGCATCCTCCGAGGGCGACAAACAAAGCAAGAACCTAAAAAATGCCAAGCGTAGATATACACCCTGAAAGAAAAGCAACGGGTTGGATCATACTAAATTTCCCCCATTCGTGAAAATAGATTCAAGTACTTAAGTACCTTCCGGAAATTTAACCTAGCTATCAAGATGGCCTGTGCAAAGGATACGCAAGGGAATCTGATCCTCGCCCAGCGGCGTGAAAGTCACGCTGCCGGAGGTTGCCTTTTTGCGAGGTCTTCAGAGGAAAATGGACCGAAAACCCTCCAGTTTGGAGCACCAAATGCAGAGGAAGAGTAGTAGATTTTCCCTGAAACCAAGGTTTGGAAGGGAGAGAAAGCATGAATTTTGAGGGGTATGAGTATGGCTCATAAATGGGGCACCAACGTGCTCACAAAGGGTGTTTCTTGTAGTTTTTGGACAATCCATACCCATTTGAAATGTTTTGAATCTGGTCCACAAGGCCCTCTTTGGATGGTTTTCGGAATGTTTACCGTCATTTATGGCAAGGTCCTTCGAGGGCTTGAAACAAGAGGCTAGCTAAAACTAATGTCAAGGAATCAGCTGAAATGGCAGGTGGATATTATGGTCTAAAATATGGTCCAAAAGTATCTTAAAGTGGCCTAATCAACAGAATCAGAAGGCATGACAAAACTCTTAAGCTGTGAACCAGTTGCTGGGCAGTCTTGGGCTTCAATCCTGCTGAGTTGGATACCAGAAATTGTCAGGACACAGGGCATGGATCCTGGGGACAAATATAATATATATATATATATATATATGTGTGTGAATAATTGTGAATATATATAATTACCTCGTAATCTAAACTCTGAACTCTGACTGAACACCCATTAGTGGACCAAATATATGCAGAGACACACTGTGTTTATAGATATTACAACATGTTCCTAATCCCTCAATTGAATTGAAACATAACCATGATGCCGGAAATTCTTACTAACTCCTTCGCTATCCTTGAATTATGGATAGCCATAGCCCCTTAGGTCCCGCCTAACTACTCGATACTCATTGATCAATTCAAATATACATATACATATACATATAACCATTCTATCCCCATAAAATAGTAATCATCATCAAATCCTGTATAGTTAACCATTCACCCCGATGCCAAATCCAATTCACCCCAAATACTTACCAATTAAATAGATTTAAATAGTACACATCAATCATTTCGCCCGGAACCGCGGCGCCTTCTTTGGGCCTTTGCTCCCTGAGCGTGGCAGCAACGATGCGGACGCCGAGGTCAACCTGAGCACTGAGGTCACCATCAATGACGAAAAAAGGCAGCCAGTCACCACCATATTCATAGTGTTCCTATGTGTTCCTCTCAATATTGATTATATATATATATATAAATGATTATCTATAGATATATTCACCATATCCCCAAAACATATCCAAAGAGTCCATGAAATCCATTAATGAGGTAATTCCAATACCATAAACCATCCCATTAACATCCATGAGCCAACCATTTGAAGGCCACTTTACATCATCCCATTTCAAGGACAAGCCGTCCAATTACGATATGTATTGAAAAGATAGTTGGATCCACAACACCAGCTTTCCAGGCAATTTTTGGTACAAGAATCGCCCCCCAAACAGCACTTCGCCACAAAGGGCTGCAACTTGGCAACCATACTTACCCTCTGGGAATCTCTGGGAACTTCATGTGATTTATGAGTAACATAGCCAACATAGCTATGCAAAATCACAATTTTTAATGGGAAAATCCACTATCAATGGCCATTTTCAATAGCTATATCAAATTACCAGAGGGTAAACCGTTTTTTCCAGTGAATTGGTCGGTCCAAGTGCTAGGGACCCCAACCGAACCGATTTCAAGAGAAAAAGGCGCCCCCAAATCCATTGGTTGTTCGTCAATTTCCCTCTAAACTAGACGACGGATGGCCCGAGAGCGAAGAGAGATGTAGTGAAATATGTAAGTCAGAAGATGGTATAGCATGAAGCATAAAGAGAGAAATATATCANCCGAGAGCGAAGAGAGATGTAGTGAAATATGTAAGTCAGAAGATGGTATAGCATGAAGCATAAAGAGAGAAATATATCAAGATATCTCAGAAAAAAAAATGTATAAGGTGTGAAGATATGAAGAGATGAAGATGTAAGATGAGAAAAAAGATATTGAAGATGTGAAGAGGTGAGGATGTGAAGAGAAGAANACACACAGGACATTTTACACACAGATGCTTGTACACACAGTTGAACTCGCAATTTTACCTCAGTTTTTGACGATCGAACATCGTTTCCTGCGTGAAGGGACACTTGAAATCGCAATTTTACCTCAGTTTTTGACACTCGAACCTCGTTTCGTGCGTNACACAAGCTTTTACACACAGACGCTTTTACACACAGACCCTTTTACACACAGACCCTTTTACACACAGGACATTTTACACACAGATGCTTGTACACACAAAAAATCACAATTTTACCTCAGTTTTTGACACTCGAACCTCGTTTTGTGCGTGAAGGGTTCATCCGCCACACTTGAAATCGCAATTTTTACCTCAGTTTTTGACACTCGAACCTCGTTTCGTGCGTAAGGGTTGCAATAGACAACTCAAAGTCGCAGTTTTACCTCAGTTTTTGGCACTCGAACCTCGTTTCATGCGTGATGGTTGCCGCCGACAACTTGAATCGCAATTTTACCTCAGTTTTTGACGATCGAACCTCGTTTCGTGCGTGAGGGTTGCCGCCGACACTTTGAAATCGCAATTTTACCTCAGTTTTTGACGATCGAACCTCGTTTCGTGCGTGAGGGTTGCCGCCGACACTTTGAAATCGCAATTTTACCTCAGTTTTTGACGATCGAACCTCGTTTCGTGCGTGAGGGTTGCCGCCGACACTTTGAAATCGCAATTTNGAAATCGCAATTTTACCTCAGTTTTTGACGATCGAACCTCGTTTCGTGCGTGAGGGTTGCCGCCGACACTTTGAAATCGCAATTTTACCTCAGTCTGTTGTACTTCCAGGTGTTCCTTTTGCCTGCATCAATGTCGATTAGGGCAGACACATCAGGGTCGGCACCGCTGCCTCCTGCACTGGAATCAGCCTTAGTTCATGAGACTGAAATTGCAACGGGGGGTTCTTTGAGTCGCAGTGATGTTCTTCATTTTACTGACGCTGTTGAACAGTTCACAGATGATCGTCAAGTGGATGACACGATCGCACAGTTTAGTGATCCTTTTGAATGTGACGAGATTGAACAGTTCAGTGATCCGTTTTTGCATGAACCTGAGCTTGGAGGGGATTTGACCCCGAGTTTGCATGCTGGTCGGGACGCTGCAGATGACGTTTTGCCAGGGCCTACACTTGTGGATCTTGACAGTGATTGCAGTCTTTTGCAACAGAGTGGAAATCTGCAAGGTTTGTCAGATGCATACAACGTTGTGGAAGATCACAATGTGTTTGACACAGGTTCACGTTGTTCAGAGCCTGGCAGGGATGTGGCATGGCTCCTTGACCTAGGGCGTGAGTCGAATGTGGAACTGTCCACAGAGCGGTTAGGGCCTGACACTCAAGTAGCTGGCACCTGCAGTTCTCATGGCTTGCCTGGATTTGGAATGGACAACAGTTCTTGGGCTTTGCGTGTGGAACCCCCGAAGTTTTTCTGGGAGACTGACCCTTTCTTGAGCACCGTGTTTGGGCAAGGGAGCATCACAGGGCCTGAGCTGAAACGACCTGCGGTTGACTTCGACTTGACTGGCCGAGAGCCCACAGATGTTTTTGCAATGTTGCGGAAACCTAAACAGGTCAGAGTGTCAGGCTTCTGTGAACAGGTTATAAAGCATGTGGAATTGCGGGATGAACATGACAAACGCCAGAGTGTTATTTCAAACTGGTCCAGCCTCGTTTGCATTAACCTGGAAGCTTTTGCGATTGGCGATACAATACTTGCGGGTGGAGGTCCACTGACTCATGCTGTTGTTGAGACAAGCTTGAAGGCATGTTTTGCCCGTAAGGCTACATCAACTTTGGCCAAGAGATTCTATGCACTGAATCGGTTTGTGAACTTCTGTGGACGGAATGGACTACAGTTTTTCCCACTTCGTGAACATGTCGTTTTCACCTTTTTACAAAGCATGGTGGAGGATGAGAAAGCAGCCGCGAGTGCTGGCCGATCCTTTTTGGAAGCATGTCGGTTCGCTCGAGGTGTGCTGGGCCTACGAGGCGACATGGCTGAGCTGGGCACAGCCCGGGTCGATGGAATGGCCGTCGAGCTGGGCAAGCGTGCAGGGCCTATTGTTCAGGCTAGCCCCTTTGCTGGTGTCACAGGTGGTCGCCTTAGAAAAACTGGTTGCCACCACGCAAGACTTGAAGGACAGAGTCGCATATGGTGCTATGCTCATTCTGCTTTACTCTTGTGGACGATTCTCAGACGGCCAGAGGGCGGTCAACATGATTTTGGACGTGGACAGATCATGCATTGACCCAAGCTCCATTGACTGCCCTGGATTTGTGGAGCTCCAGGTGTTAGGCAACAAAGGAGCAAGAAGCGATATTCTTCGCCGGACCTACTTGCCATTGGTAGCACCAGTGTTCTCAATTGGCAGTGTTGGATGGTTCCAATCATGGTTGCAAGCAAGAGAGATCCTGGGACTAGAGATCAGCGGGAAGCTCACTATGCCTCTGCTTTGCAGGTTCGGGGCGGATGGTGTTCCGCTGCAGCAGGAGATAACCTCCTCAGAATGTGGCAAGCTGCTCAGACGAGCCCTTCGTGTGGACGATGGTGGGAGCTCTGGCATCCGGTCACACAGTCTCAAGGCCACTGCATTATCTTGGGCTGGGAAGTTTGGTGTGGGGTTGGAGACCCGCCGTCTCCTTGGCCACCACTTGGATGCCAATGCGAAATCAGCTGAAGCATACAATCGTGACAGTACGGGACCGGCAGTTGAACAGCTTGTCCGCACTCTCCAGGCCATCAAGCAGGGCTCATTCAAACCAGACGAGAGCCGCTCAGGACGGTTCCCCAAGGTTGTGGAGGGCACTGCAGACGTTCCCAATGGGCAAGATGCACAGACCGAGTCTGATTCAGATTCAAGCTTTGTGCCGGACTCAGATGATTCATCAGACAGTGATGAGTTCCCTTTTTCTGGGCCAGGGGATTCAACATTGTTGTGGCACTTGGTCACACCTCAACTACGACCTGAGTTTGTTGACATTCCTGAGTCATGTGCAGTTTATCGCAACAATGCGTCAGGGGTCCAACATCTCAAGAAGCATGGCGCTCTCAGGTTTCTTTGCGGGAGGAGGGAATGTGACCGTTATACGTTTTTCTCAGGGAAGCCGATCAGAGGAGTGGCTCTTTGTGAACCGTGCCTCCATAGCAAGGATCTCATTTCTGAGAGTGAACCCCAGCATGTCCAGTTGTCACCATGAGTGTTTTGCACGTTGTAGCATTTTCTTTTTGCATGAGTTCAGCTGTCTGCTTGCGATGCTCAAACTTGAAACCAGATGTTTATCTCTTTTCAGCCATGTTTGCTGTTCATGTTGGTTTCTGCATGTTTGTTTCTCTGATGTGCATGTGCGTCATCAATGGCGTGAGACCACGCAGACAATGTATTCAGCTGAAGGCAAACTCTGACTTCAGCAGAACGGGACACTCAGGTTCATTCCAATGTGGAAAGAATAGTGGCCCGCAGAACCCGTACCGATTCCAATGTGGAAAGAATGTGCTGTCGGTTGGGTATCTGATGTGAGTCAGTGAAATCATTTGTGATGCACTTGACATGCCATGAGAGTCATGCGATTTCGAAACATTTTTCATTGCACGTCAAACATTGGTCCGAGCAGGGAGCATGCTCCCAGTCGATATGTCGACTGCAACATGTTGCTGCAAGTTTCATGGGACTGCATGTTTGTTTGACACATCAAATTCGTTCAGGTCGGATTCAATTACATGGAGTTTCATGCACATGAACAAGTAGTGAACATGACGAAAAAATTTGTTTCTTAGGACCTCTGCGCGTGAGCGATGGCCAGTTATGCAGAGTCAAACGCAAGTTTCAAACACCGGGCTCAACAGATCCAGCTGGCGGATGACCACATCCAGGCACTGTATGATAACGACATCAGGTGCTTCAACCATCTGGCATTTGCAGTGAATGGACAGCCTGGACAGCTTGACCAAGAACGTTTTCAGAACTTGGTAGATATGTTATGCCCCAGAGGAGCATCCATTGGAGTACAAGCTGGTTTGAAGCAGTTGGCGTACGAAGCGTTGACGGTTGCAGTTGCAGCCATAAAGCAGAGGATAGAAACTCCAGATGATGCAGTTCGCAAGCTGCCTGCTCAGGAAAAGGATCAGCGGCTGAAAACAATGAGAGAAAAGATCAGTGGCTTTGAAATCACAGGCGATTATGAGCCTGCCCATTGCGTGATTGACGCATTTGCTGCGATGCTCGAAGAGGGTGCACTTCGACATTTTCCTCTCAGCCGTTGTGTGAGCAGAGAACTTGAAATGTTGTCCATCAAGTCTGATAAGCAAGTGGTCCTACTTGAGGGACATCAGCTCCAGGTTCGACCAAAAGGCGCTGAACTCAGTTCTGAGTTTGGGAACGAGCTACGTGTGCATCAGGCTATGATTCGTAGGGGCCTTGCCCTTGAGATGAGCAACCTTGCTACATACTCAGTGCATGAGAAAGTCATGCGCAAGTTCATGCATCACCTGAACATGCAGGCACCACCTGGCTACAAAGCAGTTTCTATTGATGCCATTCTGCGTGCAGACCGTGAGCTCTGGACAAAGGTAGCTGACAAGGTGAGGTCTGAGTTAAGAGCGGACAAGGACGGTGTGATGCCGGTTGACAAGGCTTTGGAGGAGTTGGCAGATTCAGCAGCAGTGGCTTTCCATCTGTTACCTCTACCTGGCGCTTCCCATGCCTCCAGCGCCAACAAGCGCAAAACTCCAGATGATGACGAGGCTCCGAAGAAGGAGCAACCCAAAGCGCAGCCAAAGCCTCAGCCGAAGCGCAGGACGAAAGGCAGACAGGGACGCACCAATCTCCCTGCGGGCCTGCATGGATACTCTGGTTGGAACAAACAGAAGCAACGTATTTGCTACAACTACAACATGCCACATGGTTGTGCAAACAATGTGACAAAGGAGAATAATTTCGACAAGTGCAGCCGTGGCATGCATCAGTGCATCAAGTGTCATGGCAAACATCCTCTGAACCAATGTTCAAACTGAAATCAGGTCCTGCCAGTTGAGCCCGCAGCAGCTGGCACTTTGACCTTTGCGGATGTGTACATTGTCGAAGTTTTTTGTGGCAAAGCGGGTTTGTCGAGAGCCTTGCGCAGAAAGGGGTTTCAAGTTTTTTCGGTTGATCATAAGGCTGTCAAGGGGATTCCTATTTTGATGACCGACTTGAATTCGCATGCACAGCGTAAAGTCTTTGAAGAGCTGCTGGAACAAAAGCGACTGATCTATGTTCATTTCGCTCCGCCATGCGGCACTGCTTCGTTGGCCCGATGCATAAAACTGAAAAACAAAAGAGGACCAAAGCCTCTCAGAAGTTTGAGATACCCCATGGGGCTCCCCAACCTTCCTTTTGTGTCGCGTGAGAGGGTGTGCAAAGCAAACCGCCTGTATGCCCTGACTTGGTTTTTCATCAACAAGCTGGACGCAGCAAATATTGGCTGGTCAGTGGAGAACCCGTCCTCCAGCCTAATGTGGGTTACAGAACCTTTCATTGAACTCATGGCCACATTGGGCTCTCGATGTTTGGGTATTTGTTTTCACAATTGCATGTTTGGGTCGAAGCGCAAAAAGATGACTGCCATTTGGACAAATGTGGAAGAGCTTCAGCTACTCCAGCGACTATGTGATGACAGTCACACCCACGAGGCGTGGGGAGTTACTGATGATGGCAGTTTTGCCACGGCTGCTGAATGCGCTTATGACCCCATTCTTTGTGCTCACTGGGCTGATGCAATCGCAAAATATGCTATGAAACTGGGTTATACTGAGCCCCCACAAACGTTGCAAGATGTGCAGTCCGGGCATCTTCACCTGAAGGACCAGACAAATCGTGCTATTTTGGGCGCGTTGCCGCGTGGCACCAAAGTGCCACCCCTGCTTACAGACTTCTTGCAAAAGCGTGTGGTTGCTGTTCACAGTTTTCCTTTTTTGATGCAGGTCAAACCTGGTTCACGCTTGCCGGACAGTGAACATTTTCCCAAGGGCGCACGTTTGCTTCAATTTTGGAATGACCAACAGGGGGTTGATGTTGATGCTGATATTGACAATGGTGCGACTTTTTCGAATGCAACAAATTTGAATGCAAATTTCTTTTCAAACGATGTGGACCGCAGCATGAAGGCGGAAGTTGGGGTGCCTGTTGAGCCAACTGAGTACATAAGGCATGCTTGTACGCTTGTGCACCCAAATGTGCAACAGCTGAAGCTTTCTGATGAGATGGAGCGGGCCATTTATTTGCACTGTGCTGGGGCCTCTGTAGAGCTCAGAAAAACTCGAATTGCTTGGACCAAGTCACTGGTGACTATGTATGAGCAATGCAAAGACGCTGAGAACGAAGTGGCGGCAGCTAGACCTCCTCACCTTCGATCAGTACTGGCAGGGAAGAGGTTCGAGCTTATGCGTCTGGCCTTAGACGAGGTCGGGTATCCTGATGCCAGCATTGCAACAGAGGCATCGGGTGGATTAGTGGTGGTGGGTTGGATGAAACAATCTGGAATGTTTGCAGCTAACCTTCGTCCACCTGAGTTGCATGTTGACAGTTTGGTGGCTATGGCGCCTTCTTTTTCCAGCCGCTCCATTGCTAGCGTGTGTGCCTCAGCTGATGATGCGCTTGACAGGGAAGTTTGGCAAGCGACGATGGCTGAGGTGGAAGGGGGCACTCTGGATGGCCCGTATGATGTGTGGGATTTACCTAAAGGGCACATCGCTTCACCACGGTTTGGGCTGCGTCAAGGGTCAAAGGTGAGGCCCATTGACAACCTTACAGCTTCGGGCATAAACTCGACAGTTGGATTGCCTGAGAAGTTGCAAGTCGATACAATTGATGAAGTTGCCTCAATGATCAAGAGGTTCATGCAGGTCCACGGCAATGACAGTGTATTGGTGGGCCGTACATATGATTTGAGAAAGGCGTACCGCCAGCTGGGAGTTCATGAGGACCACTACAAGTTTTCATGGATTGCGGCATGGTCCACTGACCACAACTGTGTGAAACTTTTCCGTATGAAAGGCCTCCCTTTTGGAGGCACGGCCTCGGTCGCTTCATTCCTGCGTATCTCCAGATCACTGAAAGAGCTGGGATTGCGAGGGGGCGTGTTATTGTGGTCTTCCTTTTTTGATGACTTTATTTGCATCTCAAGACCGGAGGATGCTGCAAGTGCCGACATGACCATCAGATTTTTGTTCAAAACACTGGGATGGGTCTTGTCGGAGGACCCAGACAAAGACAAGGGCTTCGCAGCAACCTTCTCCGCACTTGGTGTTGAGTTTGATTTGACAGATGTTTCAAATGGTGTCCTCAGGATTGGCAACACTCAACGTAGGAAAGATGAACTGGCCAAACTGGTGAAAGGAGTGCTGAAGAGTGACAGGTTGACTTCAACCGAGTCTGAGAGCTTGAGGTCTCGGCTGAACTTTGCCGAAGGGCAGGTGTTTGGACGCAGCTCTAGATTGGCGCTTCGTGCTTTGGGCGAGCCGGCCCGTGCGGGAATCGACTGCGCACCCCTCACAGAAGATGTCAAATTTGGCTTGCAGTGGATGCTTGATAGGATTGTGAACGCACCCCCAAGGGTAATAACCACTTCAGAGGATCCACCACTGCTGTTATTCTTGGATGGTGCTTGTGAGCCTTTGCGTGAGGGCGATGTTGACCTTGTGACTTCGGTAGGTGCCATCCTGCTTGACTCAAATGGGAAAGGCTTGAAATACTTTGGAATGCGGTTGCCTGATGAGGTGACCAGTGTCTGGGGCGCTGATGGACGCCGACAGTTGGTTTTTGAAGCGGAAGTTTTACCTTACCTCCTGGCGTTGACTTGTTGGGGGGACTTGATGAAAGGCAGGAATGTACTTGCCTTTATTGACAACGATGGAGCGCGTCACAGTTGGATCAAAGGAGGTGCAGACTCCATTCATGCTTTGAGGATGACACACAAAGGAACACTTTTGGAGGCAGGCCTTGATGTTAGGCCATATTTCTGCAGGTGCCGACGACAAGTAATGTCGCTGACGGTCCATCCAGATTGGACTTCAGAGTTTGCAGAGCGCTTGGGGCCGAAGAGTCCGTGGTGCCGATTGGCACCATTTGCAAATGTGCAATTGGTGCAACCTTTTGATGAAATGAATAGATGGGGTGAGAGCTGGATGCGGCACTCGTGAATTCCCCCGTCTTTGGATGAAAAAGCTGTGGAGTGCACTTTTCAGTTTCACTTGCGGTGATGTCAATCCATGTCAGTTGTCGAGTTTTGNGCACTCGTGAATTCCCCCGTCTTTGGATGAAAAAGCTGTGGAGTGCACTTTTCAGTTTCACTTGCGGTGATGTCAATCCATGTCAGTTGTCGAGTTTTGCTTTTCCCGCATACATGACGATACACGCGTGGTTCAGTTTGGATAGGATACGCGTAGGAATTCCGCTTTAATGGTTGTTTGTTTCTCCCTTCCCCTATGTGTGGCAGGTGGCAGTTATGTTTGGCAGGGGCGTGTACTTGTGAGTGACAAGATAANGGAATTCCGCTTTAATGGTTGTTTGTTTCTCCCTTCCCCTATGTGTGGCAGGTGGCAGTTATGTTTGGCAGGGGCGTGTACTTGTGAGTGACAAGATAAGCAATGTTCTACTTTAGTAGATAATGCATTATCTGAAAACTCACTTTGTGTGAAGGTGATGCTATGTGCTCACCTGAACTTTGCACGCCTCGCCTTG
>BGPT01002247.1:7878-97290 GCA_003297045.1 Symbiodinium sp. clade C Y103 | reverse complement strand
ACTACTCTAGCTCACCACTACTCTAGGTCACTACTCTAAGTCACCAAGTAAAAGTCATTCGTAACTCGGAAGATTGCTTCCCAACTTCCTTTGATAACTTATAGGTCTATGATGCTCTATGCGTATTGTAGGGCTTCCCACAATATATGAAAATAGGAATGAACACTTGGCTGAAGCCGGAGGCCAGGTGTCATATTGCCATCCACCTTTTCGATGAGTCGGCCTTAGTGTCAGAGATTTTTTGGGCTCAGCGCCTCGTGGTGGCCAAATTCGGCTGCGACTGAACATGTATACCTCAAACATGTTAGTGATGATGACTGCCATCAAATTTGAGGCACACTATTTTCAGGCAAACCGACAAACCCATATTCTATGGTCGATATTCCGATGTTTGTATCCGCCATGTATCTGCCATTTTTTGCCAGAAGCATAGCATAACTCACTCGTGCATTGGTGTGCGCGCTATGACCCGTTAGGGCAACATACCTGCTCTGGCTCTGGGCTGATTGCATGAGCATCTCGCAAACCCACAATAAATCGAAAACTTGGAAACCTGAACATTAAGAGGCAAATATCTACACCCTCCAGGCCACACTATATATCCTTTTGGGATCCCCATGGCCATTTCATGGGTCGACTTAGGGGGTACCATTTTATAGGGACCCAATGGTTTTGCCTACAAAATGGTTTTAGGGACTCTACACAATGGTAAGGCCAATGTCAGGGCTTTACAAAATGATTTTTTGGGTCATTTTTCTTGGATAATCTAATTCCACCAACAAGATGGAACAATATGTAAAAACTATCTTTACACAACAAAACATACCCTGACAATCCTCTACAAAATGGACATTTGTCTCTTACAAAATGGTGGGTTTTGGTGCCCAAAAAATGATCATGTCCCAAAATAAAAAATGAAACACATATCCAAACCCCACTGCTTTCTACAAAATGGTTAGGTCACCATAAAATGGTACCAGATTTTGGACTTAANACCCCACTGCTTTCTACAAAATGGTTAGGTCACCATAAAATGGTACCAGATTTTGGACTTAAGTCCACCATTCTGTGGTGGAAATGGCCACGGGGATCTTTTGGGGACCCATATTTTTGTGTGATTTATCACCTCAAATCTGGATTGCTTGCTTGACTGCGGTCCAGTCGGCCGGTACCGAAGTCAGAGACCTTGACCTCCAATTTCTCTGTTAAGAGGAGGTTCATCGGCTTTAGGTCCTGGGTGATGGGGCCCGGCCCTGTCAGTGGGGGCGGATGTATCATATTTCACCGATCAACATTTTTTTACCTGCAGAATGGGCGTTTCACCAAATAGAAAATGAAGGTTTCAGCAACAAAAATGGGGGCTCGACCAGACAAAAACAAAGATTCAAACAACTTTTTTTTTGGGGGGGAAGGGGGTGGTGTAAGCACTCAACACTGGGATCAAAAAGGTGCGTGGGTTGAACCTCAAATGCAATGGAATTTAATCAACTCGATTCTGAATGAATGGACTTGGTGGCGTCTTGATCAACAAGAGTTCCACCAACCACACATGGGGATTTCACCATCTCACGATGTAGGAATTAGCTATGGGGGGTTCAAGCTTGGGGCATCCAATCCAGAACTTGGGGTATCAGAAATGCAACATAATGATCACTAATGAGGCGAGTCATTTCAGCTGGAGGATGTTTTTTCTCTTGGCCATAACAAAATGGGTGGATTGCGGCGGATTGCAGGTGTTTCACTAATAAAACCTATATAATTGATAGGGTGTTAACTGCATTTTGACCTAAATGACTTTCTTTCATCTTGCACTAAGGCCAAACATGGTTGGGGGATTGCCGGGGGCCTTTGGGGGCCTTTGTTCGCTAGCCAGGAGCGTCCCCATATCGTGAATAGATCAATACATTCCACCATTGTTTCGTTTGGATGGTATTGAAATCAATATGAACAACAGAAGGGGGGGCATCAAAATTTCATCACCATCATGGTGAAATGGTTCCCATTCATCTTCGAAACAGCTCCGAACCAAGGCTCCCGATGGAGCACTGGGAACTTGTGAAGGAACGCCAGAGCACGCGCGACGGCACGAAGCCAGTTGATCTGGGTGCAGCAACAGAAAGCCACGTAAGGCACCAGTCTCTGTCGTGGTCGTTCCTACCAAGTTTCAATATGGGATGTTGACTAAGAAAAGTCATGGGTACAATCTGGAGATAATGAGGATATAATCAGAATATTGAGATGCAAATGATGTAATGATATAACAACGGCTTGGTTAAAGGGAAATTTATCTAGAGGACGCAATGGTTTTTGTTTTATGTTTTTCAATTCTTACAAGAGGTTATGGTTCTGATTGGCTGGGTTGAGGCATGTCGTACCGCACATTCCGCACCAATACCACTGAGCACATAGATCACCACAGTTGTCCATTCTCAACAGCAGAAAAACATAGAAAAACTGTGTCCAGAATTTGTTAGACTCTTAGACAATATCTTCTCCATAAGATCCAAGTTTCTAACTTGTCTATCTATGGCTGGAGGGTGCAATATCCACAAACCCTGCACCCTGGGACCACCCGGGAGGGTAAAACAACAACTCAGCTGGGTGTCACAGCCTAGATTCATGTTCTTTACAAACACCTGGGGCCTCACAGAAACAAATGAATGCTTTTCGATTCTCCCTCCACCAGCCTCTTGCTTGAAGATGGAAAGGGAACCCCAGTTTGCAAAGTCTTTTAGGATCTTTTAGGGGCTCTGCAGGGATACCTTGTCTTCGGCTTGTCCATTCCATATCCCATTCCAATTTTTAAGAGAAATCGCAAGCCAATGGCCTTTTTCGATGATTTTTCGGGTTTTCCAAATTGGATTTCCAACCGGAAGTCTTGGCCGATCAAACAAATTATATAACCAGTCCAAGCAGCCGTGCGGGACAGCGGCGGAGCATACCAAGCCACCTGCTTGACTTCGCGTTGCTGGAGCATGTGCTTCTCCACATCCCCTGGATGCTGTTCCAATGGCATGAATACCAGCATCAGGTGGAAAGTTGTGTCCCTCCAACAGGTAAAGAATGTGGATTCTACCAACAGGATTTGGGATACTACATGATACTACCAAAAGAATTGGGAGATGCCCTCCGGTGATCTAACCCTTGCAATGGAAACCACCATGTTTCATAGATACATCATTGTGCCACATGTGATTACCTGAGGGCACTCTCAGGGAAAGAATCATGAATGACCAGAAATTCAACTATTTGTCTGTGCTACAGCTGTTTGAATTGAACATGTCATGCTACCAATGTCTTTAAAAAATGGTTTTAGATTTGAGAGGATCAAAATGTATTCCCGATGGCCAACTCAGCCACACATCCAAGTCATGATGGATGCTCAGGATCAAAACCATCATGACCCACTAATCTCATCAACCTACGGTGTGCATAAACTATAAGATCTATGAATATCTATAAATCATATCTAGAATCTAGATCATCTACATTCCAAAAATGGGGGGGTGGATCAAAAAGTACTTTTTGGGGAGGATCAACATCCAGGGTGTGTCACCAGCTCCGAGCTGGCGCCTCGAGGCATGTACTCCGTCACAAACATCGCCGGAGAGCCTGGATCTAAGCAAGCACCGAGGAACAAGACCTCTGCGAAACGGCCAGGGACCCAGAAAAACTCAAGGGGACCCAAGGGGCCAGCCAAACGTGGCCATTTTGATGGTAACTATGACGAGAACATCGACGATGACATCAATAAGTTGGGATAGAACTGCTTATTGAGCCGCGAATAGGCTATAACTACAATATATATATATATATATCATTCATTATCATTCTATATCCACTTGTAACATCTGACTACATCTGACTTGACTGGAACTGCACCCACAAGAAGGGAAATGGGATGGTGCAAGTGACAACATTTTCCGCATCCACAGACCCAGTACCCTTAAAATACTACACCAAGTTTGGCTTCTTCATTTTGGATCCACCACCCTTCAGGTAATCTCACCCTCTGAGCAATCTTACCAAGCACAGGAAACTCATACAAATGAATGGATGAATTTTCGTAATAAAAGTATGTTTGAGTACCAGAAAAGAATTTGGAAGTTCCCGGGTCAAGTAGTAGATGGGCATTTTCTCTTCCCTCATATCAACCATAAGAAAAGTAGCCCATTCACAATTCACATCCATGAACATTCCCTTCACCAAAGGCTTCACCAAAGGTTTCACCAAAGGTTTCACCAAAGGTTTCCCCCAATGTTTATGTGAATGGAAACCTTCCAAGTCAAAGGCACCAAGTCAGGATGTCGAAAGGAAGCGACCAGTTCAATTTCATGAAGAAGCTCCTCCGGCCGAGATCCCAAACTCTGTAAGGGTGGTTCTGCACCATCTTAAACTCCAAGAATTGGTCCAAGGGGTCAAGGGGAAATCTTCAGGAAGTCCTTCACAAAATTGGTTGAAAACTTCAATTTATTTCCGGTCTCGATTTCCCGACTCAATCTATTCAGACAATCCTCAAGACCAACATGGGACTAACATGGTTGAAACATGGTATTATAGAAGCTGCAAAAATGGTGCCTTCCCCCCGGTTTGATTTTCCAAGAGGTAGCCAATCAAAAAGTATCAGGTTTTCAGGGTTGGCTCCTAGCCTCATGAGACATTGCCAATGAGAAAATCGGCCCCTTTTTGTATGGCTTATAAAATCTTATGACCTTCATTCTTACCTCCTATATAAATGGTTTAAATATGTTTAAATTATCTCAACTCAGGGAATTTATCCTTGCTGTTTGTCACAATTTGGAGATCCGTATTACATCCAGTACACAGATGTACACTGAACTATACATTACTAAGTCATTGCTATACTATCATGTGATTGGGAAACTCCGATTGTAGCGGACATCCTCCTCCACGGCGCGTCGGATGTTCGACTCCTCATCGTCCGAGATCTCCTGAGACAACCGGGGATTCCGCGGTGATTCGGTGGGACCCCTGGGAAAACGTGGTTGGTCAATGTGGGTTTGTCTGAAAATAGTGTACCCCTAAACCCATTGGTTAATCCTCATTATCCCCATTAAATGGCTATAATTGGGGGTATACCCTATTTTCAGACAAACCCATGTATCACTGGATGGCATTGAAGGAAAGGTCTATCTGGCACCATCTCTCACTCTCTCTCTCTTTCTCTAGTTGTACCATCACACATGGGATTTCCCTGCAGATTTCCTGTAAGCCAATTCTGGGAACGTGGCTGCGGGGGTTGAAACAGCTGAGACAACCAACCCAACCCATTTGGGACCTAGGAGAACGGATTTCTTTGAAACTGACACCAACCTCCCCGATTTTTCTTTATCCTCAAACAAATATCGAAGGAACAAAGTGAATTGATAACAACCAAGTACATAGACAACTCGGACACCTGGCTATGGGTAAAAACATCTCCAACATCTTGGAATCACTTTGTTCCATCTGTTTGTGACATATGGACTGAAGCCATGGGCATTTCTTGCAGCTCGGGTCATGGCCTCACGGTCTGGTGCCTCGCTATCCTCGACAAAGCTGGCCTGAGCGTTTCAAAAACATCGAATGGTGCAACCAGGGGCATAAAGCTCCAATTTACTTGTCATTAAAATTAGTGTTATTATTAATATATATATATATACATATTCATATATACATATTCATATACATATTCATATTCATATTCATATACATATACATATCATATACATATGCATATACATATACATATACATATGCATATACATATGCATATACATATGCATATACATATGCATATCAATATACATATGCATATTAATATACATATACATATGGATAGACTTATCGTCATTGGGTTCAATTACCACACTGTTTGCCATTGATAGTCACTGGATGTAATCATACCCTCATGGGCCGGAATAAGGCATATATCAACCACCAGCCTGAAATGGAAGAGTTGGTTTGTTTCCTCATATAAATTTGCTGGGACCATCATAGTCTCCAATATATTGCGGAAGATTGGAGGTGGGCCTTCTAGTTTGGTCTGACCTCAGAACACTTCCAGTTCATATTGCTGTACCGCCATTGATGATTTGCGTACGTAAACTGGTGCAGCCAGTGAAAGGGCCCCACGGAAGAAAGACATCTACCTGCAAGTGTGCAGAGATTCACATGCATATCGCCAAGACCATCCTGATCGTGATTCCCGAAAATCATCAATAAATTCATAAATTCAGTACAAACCAGCATTTGCCAACTGCAATCAAAATTCGCATTCCATGGTATTAGCACTCCTGAAAGTCGAACCGATTTCAAAATCGCCATGTGAGGCTGAAGATCATCTAAGCCAGAGCCAAAAGACTGATTTGGTCATGTGCGTCAACATATTCCTGCACGCATGGCACGACTCTGGAAGCAGCAAGCAGGGCTGGCAGTGAAAGGGGGGCCCTCAACTCCAGTGATCTGCCTGGAGGATTCTCTACACCAGTAGAAGCGACCACGCAGAACTTTCCCTGCAAGAAAAAATCAACACATCTTTCACCAAGCAGCAGATATACCACCTGGATCTCCAAAATGAGATAAATTTGGAAGTTTAGTCTTTTCGGCACCGGAAATTGAGATGACGCGCGATAAGATGAAATGCCGCCCTGCCTGAAAATATATTCTCCGGATCAAGACATGGCATGAAATGGCATGATTTGTTCGTAGCGATTCCCAAGATTATGATCAACCCACAGGAGTTTTGAGATGTTTTGAGCATTGCAATGGTTGGTTTCATATGGTTTCATGCGTGTATATATATATATATATTTATTTATTTATTTATTTATTGATTTATACGCCATTGTGTGTCCCTCAATATACCACCAAATCCCCATTTTGAATGCTTACCATCTGGTTACCATAGCTATGAACAATGGCCTATTTGTAGATGATTTTAGACGATAGAAACCTACTAAGGATGGTGATTTCCATAGCATTCCATAGCTATGTGAGTTTACTACTTGCCAACAGTTACAATCCAACTTTTACCCTCTGGTAAACCAACATAGCTATTGAAAATGGTTATAGAAATAGTCGATTTTCCCATCAAAAATGGTGATTGTCCATAGTTATGTTAGGCAATACCAGAGGGTAACCATGGCTTCCGCTATGCCGCTGTCCTGCGCTTCATTTTCACCGATTTCACCACCACGCTGGTGCCGTGCCAGTCCGCCAAATGCACCACACCTCGCGGCCGGCGTTCGATCGGCGCGGCTCACGTTATGTTGGGACGATCCTATTGACTGATACAGCTATTAGGATAGACTCAATACATGTTACATATGTACATAAACGTGGCATACATGTAATGAACATGGATAGATAGCCTGTCGGTATAATTCTGTATACATGTTGCTATTGCTATTGATGTGTGTGGACGCACTGTCGCAGCCCAGATTCTCTTCAAGGTGTTGGCCAATTCTTTCCGCAACGTCAGCCTCAGCGGAACGGTGCTTCGATCACATGATGACTTGACCTGGTGCTCCCAGCAGCTCATCCTCATCTGGAAGGGATGTTTCAATATGTGGAAATGGCAACTCCAAAGGTTGAAAAATTGGAAACCTGGAAATGTGAGGCTAATATCATCGAACTACACCATCCTGGAAACACACTTGTTGGCATCTTTTCGGGGATTTCTATTTTTTTTTTGCCAATTGCTTACCAAAACTCGTCGCCGTCCACTATTCTTGGCTCACATCTTCATCTTTAGTGCACCGTTTGAGTAATGATGTTTGATCTTTCCACGTTGTCATTTACCTGTTGAGGTTGTTGCCCATATTGCGCTGATTTGCCATGTCTTGTTCAATTAAAATTGCCGCTGCTTCTGGGTGGTTGGATTGTTCCTTCATTGGGTTGGGTGACAAGGAAACGAATCACCCCATGGATATCCATCTAGCCCCAAAAGACACACACACACACAAAAAAAAAAAAAAAAGTTTATACTCACCAGCAATTCATCCCTGGGGCCATTGGTTGGTTATCTACATAGCAGCCACGGTTTTTGACCTATAGCACCCCCAAAAAAAAATAGTTGGAAACCCAACCTTAAAAATCTCATTACATCACCATTTTGTGTTGGTTGAATCATATTAAATTCCACTTGAAATCCCCTTTCTTTCTGGATCTACTCCATCCATCTCCAGGGCCAAGAATCTCAGAGGCGGCCAGTAGCCAAGCACTCTCCCGACCTCGCCGTTCCAGCGAGGCTTGAAGCTCCGCACCCCTCTCCTAGCATCCCACGGGATGTCAATGGAGACACTTTGAAGGTGAATAGGATCATTGACTATTGACGCTATTGATGAATGGTTAGTTGTGGTGAATATCCATGATTAGGTGAATACCATCTGATTATGGTGAATAGGATCAATGAAGGTTTTTATGGTGAATACCATCTGATTATTGACTATTGCTTATTGGATATTATGATTTATTTATTATATGGCTGCCTCGGAGAGACACCTACCCATAAGAATTAGCTTGATTCTTTACTATCCAAGATGAACTATGATGAAATTGAATTATCTGGCTGTGTTTTTGCTCAATTTATGTATGCATCCATCTGCGTATCTATCTATCCATCTATGCATCTGTCTCTATCGATTTATAGCAACCCCCAAAAAGAAGAAAAGTGAGAAACCTGGAAATATGAAGTAAATATCATCAAACTACCATCCTGGAAGCGCTTTTCTATCCATCCTTTAGGGAGGTGCTATATATGTATAACGTTGTATAACTCCATTTATCTCTCGATCTATCTGCTTTATCTACAGCACCTTATCTGCACTAGATGACCGTTCATCGCCACTGCGGGCAGCTGCAGCTGTGGCTAAACGGATTCCCACGGCTTCAGTGATTGTAGCAACATCCAAAAAAAAATAAAGAGTAAAACCCCACCTTTTTGGGGTTTACTGTCCCAGAAAGAGGCTACCCCATCATTTGATGGTTGATCATCATTTTCGCGAATTACCCTCCGGTAATCAAACGTGGTACACGGTGCACCCATTTATAGATGACTTTCCCAGCTATAAACCTCCATTCATTACCGAAGGATACCGTTTTGGGTGGTACTTGAAACTGACAAGGCCTGGCTCTGTTCGGGCAAAATATCTCCCCCTAGTTCTTATCTACTAGGAGGATCATCCCACTTAATATAGGGTTAACAAGCTGGTCGGCAAGTCCCCTAAGTGGGTTGGCCAAGGTTATCCCATTTATTAATTGCAAAACTAACTAATCCCTTCCCCCTATTACTAAATCTCCCCCTAATACTAAAAATACCCCAGGGGGGGGGAAAGGATTATTTATGACTATGCTTACTAACCAGATCTGACCAGGTACTAAGTGGGATAATCCTCCAACTATCTAAGTATGGACTGGGAGCCCGAAGTTTGGTGTAAATGAGGCCCCTGCAAGCCAATTTAGGACGGAATAAATAAGAAAAACGATGGGAAAAAGATGGGAAAATGGTGTCTTTTAATGTCTTTGAAAATCATTGAGTTTTGAGATCATCTATAAATTAGGTTGAATTATGTTGAATTACTGGGAATATTCTGGGGTTGTACATATTCTTTCGGATCATCCCACTTCGTAACTTGCAAGTAAAGTAGCGGATAGCAGCGTAATAATCCAGGTATAGATGGGACCACCACACGAATCGGGGACGTTTTTGCGAGGATATCGTGAACCACTTACCCCTCGAAAATCTGCAATCAATAGAGTTCGTCATGAGAAAAACAACTACTTTTCCATGGGAGATGCTTCATGATTTTACAGCTATGTTTGATGACACCGGAAGGTACCATTCCCATCAATCCTTATGAATTCACGTGAAGTTGGTTTGTAAACTCCATTAACTATAGATAGTTATAGATATGATCCACCATAAATGCTAGACCCCAATGTTTAATAGGTAAATCAACTATAAATGGCCATTTTCCATAGCGATGTTCGTTTACCATAGGGGACCAAAACGGGTATCGTTTTCCCATGGTTTTCCACCACTGTTTCTGTGTCCTCCAAAATCCTCCGGATGGAGCGGTTCTTGACCTTCACCGCAATGTCCATGGCTGACATCCCGCTGGCGTCCTAGGACTCACCATGGCTGGTCAATCATTGGATTGGTTGAAGGGAAAATTTACAGGAAAACCCCATATTTCATGGGAAAATCCATGGTTTCCGGTTACGATTTTCCCTTCAACCAATCCAATGAGTCAAACCATAAGATGCCCCGATGGATATAGAAACCCCCTGACTTGGGGGGATGGGAAATTCTTTGGGGCTGCGAACCACAACTTGATCCAGGCATAGTCCCCGCGAACTTCGACGGATCCACCTTTGAGTTGAAAACGGAGAAATATGCACGTTTTGTCGACAAGAATCACTGCGGGAATGATGCTTCAAGTGAAACTGAAACCTTCCTGCTTTCTACGTGGATATATATATATATATACATATCATATATAATACTTGGGAATCAAGTCGCTAGAAATCATGCTGGTGAAATTTCATCTCGGGTCGCTATTTCGGAAATCATGATGTGATCCCCCTTTCAACCCGTCCAACAATTTCGTTGGCATGTTCACCCCCCAAAAAAAAGACACACAATTGACACGCAAAATCAGCCTCTACAACATTACAATTATAACCCACCTTTCACCAGGATTTACCCAACATCCAGGTCAACAAGTCACAAGTTGGTTTACCATTTGGGGATGGCTGGGGGTGGGGATGTATCCGCCTCAAATCCCGGTTCTCCTGGTCCACCAACTTGCCTAGTTGTAATATGTTGTAATCCCATTCTATCCTCACAATGTTGCGGTCCACAACAAAATTCAGATCGCCATTTATAGGGTTGATCCTCCATCCCATGACAAGCCGATTGTTATCCTGCTACACTTCCCCCATTTTGCCTCTGACATGAGGGCATCTCCCCAATGCGTGGCCTTCAGGCCGCCCAGGGTCCACGGCATTCACATCCGCCTTCTTCTTCAATAACAGCTTCACCGTTTCCCTCGCCCCTGTGTTGGTGCAGCCACAGGCCTAAAGGGCGACTGGGTATAGGAAAAAATGTTGTGGTTGAATCAGATGCCAAAAACATGGGAATATGTGGATTCTTTGAGTTCATAAAGTGTCAAAAGTTTGAAGATGTTTGAAGTTTGTGGATCTCTGTTGGAAGCAGCCCATAACCAGCAAATATTTGGGTGTTGCACTGACAGCTATCAGAATTGGGAAGAAACATTTTTTGGCATGGATCCCTTGTTTTTCAGATTGACCCCAGAGAAGGCTGCACGGACAACCTAGAGATTTACCTTCCCATCTTTGACTACTCTGGTAATCTAACATAGCTATGGAAACCACCATCAGTCATTGGCCCAGGACCCCTTCCCACTCTGCAACTGGGGATCACTGTGCAAGGCTGTTCGACCATTGTGATCTCGGAAATTCACATCCTGGGCAACATGGACCCAGAAAAGGGGTCCTCGAGAATCCTAACCCATCTACGGAATGGGATTTCTACATCCACTACCCTCTTGCCCCCGGGTCTTGTCTGGCTGGGGTGGAGACATACTGCCGTGGGTCGCGCCGCCAACAACAACAACAACAACAACAACAACAACAACAACAACAACAACAACAACAACAACAACAACATTACCCTCTTAACCAAAGATGTCTAGCTGGGAAACCCCCCATTCATAGATGATTTTCCCATATACCCCTTTTTGTTAGGGAATGTTCCTTATTGTGCCATGATTTTCCCATTAAAATCTCAATTTCTATCCATGGGGGTTAAATGACTGGCTAAGTCACGGAATGTGTCCTGGGATGAAGGAAAAATAGCCAACTTCAGGGATCCACCCAGCAGAATTGGTGAAACACCAGGTGATACTGTTGGACCTGAACATACCTGGCAAAAATATACTACAGAAATGATGTCCTACAAGTGGATGGTCATTCCTGGGTACCATGGGAGAGGGTTTATTGGTTTTTGTCTGAGGGGCAGCGCTGTAATCATGACCGAGGTTAGTCAAGAATGATAAGAATGCAGTCTGTAGGCATCCCAAATAGTGAGCAATCAAGACATACAGTCTACTGAGTCTACTAGTATACCCTCCGGTGTCATCAGACATGGCTTGGTAGAAAATCCACTATTTAGTCCGATTTTCCATAATTTTCCCTGCTAGAGACCTCCAGGGCTCGGGAAAAAACCAGCAACGTTTGGTGACACCAGATGGATCCAGATGGTAACGGCGATTTCTCTCCATCACTTGGGCTACACCCCCGGTGACGCCCCATTTTTTGTGAATCCCAAAAAACGGAGCAGAAAATGGTGCGCCCGGAAATGACCATGTTAGATTTATTTGCGAACTCCACTTAGGGAACTGAGGCGGCTCCAACCACGACCCCCTCCAGGTCGAGCATCCGTGGTCTCCAAAAGGCTCTTGGTGTTCACAGGATCACCAGCAGCACAGGCATAGAAGAGACGCATCTGGGCGGAGAACGGGTCATCCAGACATCTGCCCCTGGAAATGGAACCTGGCAATCAATGGATTGCTTAATGGGAAAATTTACAGGAAACCCCTATATTTCATGGGAAAATCCATGGTTTCCTGTAGATTTTCCCTTAAACCAATCCAATGATAGTATGCATTAGTAAGTATGGTGTAATATGGTATAATTATGAAGTAAATCTTCTACAAATGGTGGATTGTCCATTGCCTTTTCGAGTGTGCTAGCCATCTGAGGATTTGCATACTTCCACCCCACCTGGTTCAAGAAAGACTCGTCCGACAGCTTGTCATCAATAGGACCAACCGCTTTGCCCTTTTGCCCAAGCAGCATTGGCAGCGCATCCTGACAGGAAAAACACAGGAAGCTCAGAGAAGCTGTGCTAAGATACCCTGTTTTATGGTAGTCGATAGTGAGACACTGTTTAGAATCTTCACGGAGGCTGGATATCTACTTCGCATTACTATTGATTAGTCTGCAGGAACATTGTTCCAATCCCGCTCAGGTCGCTCAGCAAGAGACCGGGGCCCCACAGGTTCATCTTGATAACTTCAGAAATCTCCAAAACCTCTTGTTTGGTTCTATCATGTTCCACCCCCTTTCCAAGATTTCACCTCCTGCGTTTCATGGTTTTACATGGTTTTACGATCTTCTTGTTCGGTCTCATCCCAAACAGGTGCAAGAACGGAGTTGCCCATCGACCTACACTGACTGCAACCAATGGATGCGCACCCCCAAATGCTACCTTCAACAGCACATGAATTTAATAAACCGCATGGCCAACCAGCATTTCACTTTGAGTCAAATCTCCCCTTTCTTGGCTGCTGAAATCCCCATTGCTGGGGCTTTTCTCTTGGCACCTGGCCCGCTGCCATGACGAAGAAGCAGGCGTAGATCGACGCGCCGTCAAGGGCGTTGCGGTGGCGAAACGATGTGCAATTACATGATCAACTGTGCCTTCCTACATGGCTATTGATCAACATCCTTGCATCCTGGCAATCACCTGAAATAGCTTGCGACTCATACCATCCATGCGCGCATACTTACGTGAGTTTACCTGCATTTTGGTGATTTGGATGGTGAATGTGGGTAAACCTATGACCCATCCGTGATGTGAGTGCTGGGTTTTAACAGGAAACCACCGCTGCTTTTTTTGGCGGAAAATGGATGAAAATGGCTTTATTTTAGATGCAACCATAGGTGTAAAGCGCTGGGAAATCTCGTCCTTCAAGCCAAGACCAGACCAATCCATGAGGCTTTGGGATGCTCATTCTTGCCCCTGACTGTTGCTCAGTACTCTTAGCAACTCATTTCTGCCGCCTTATATCCCATAAGAGTGCTGGCTATATCTTAACATTCTCATACTTCCATGTGAAAAGTGAAACCATCACTGCTTGGATCTCGCCTGTAACTATCAAAATTGTCAGGGATACCCTCGCGGGGAGGAAAAAAACATCTTAGCTGTGAATATCTGTAGATCATATTTCCCATCATCTATAGCCAAATGGGCTATAAAATTGGATATGCGTAGCATAGATGATTTTATCCATTTAAGCCAGTTAAGAGTCGTAATGTTGTTTGATTGGCCTATCAACAGTTTGAGATTTCTATCCATCTCAGCCTAAGAAAGTACCATGCTAAGAAATATATAAATTGTAAAGAAATAGAACATCAGCTAATGGACTTGATGGACCAAAAAAAACTGTTCATCTAATTCCATCTAATGTTATCCAAGTAGCTGGGTATCTCACCGTCCCACCATTCTTCTCCCAAACTGCAGATCCTTTTTGACCGCTCCCAGCACTTCCCGCCGCAGGACACCCAGGCGACGCACCAGCTGAAACCAGTCCTCACATCTCCTTGCGCTGCGGAAACGATGATGTCCCTGCTACAAAGGTTGCGTCATAGAGACTTCAACTCACAGAAATGGATTTAACATGATCCATCGTCCATCGTGTTTTTGGGGGCCCAAACCACATGAAGATCTTACAGTTACACCACAAAAGTGGATTCAACCTCAAAAAATGGAATTGAACCTAGGGATTCTAGCCATAAAAGAATAGGGATTTCCGGATTTAGAGATGCCCCGGCCATATGATTCCTGACTATTGGATCCCGCAGGCCAACCCCAAGTCCACCGAGGCACTCCGATAGAAGCGTCGCTTCGTTGTAGCTCATCAAGTTGGGTCGAATCCCTAACCTTCGTTGCCAAAGCTCGGGATCCCACTCCATCTCGCCGGGCACAGCCCAAGGCATCCAGGGCATCAAGGTATTCAGCGTCACGACGCTCCAACGCTCCACTGGCAGCTCCTGCAGCAGCTGCAGCGCCAGCTGCGGCTGGAGGCCTTGCGCCAGCGCGGACAGCGCGGCGTTGCAGGCGATGATGCTACCAGCGGCTGCAGGCAACAGGCTGAGGGCATTGAGCCAGGCCAGGCTCGCCTAGCGATGTCATCATGTCTCAACCCTTCAATGAATTTGACCTGATAAATGGATGTTCATCACCCAAATTTTGATAAACTTGGATTTTTAACCAATGGTGATTCCCTATCCCTAAATCCTGAGAACCTCGCAGCTTCCAAGGCCTCGCACGCTTGGATGGCGGCGCCCAAGGTGATTTCGCTGCGTGGAATCTGCTGCTGCTGCAGGACGTCCAAGACATTCATGGCCACCTGGTGATGGCGTGGCTACCCAAGGTCCTAAAGTCAGTTAATAATCCCTACAACTAGGGGCCCCTTACCACGTAGATCTGACTTAGAACTAGAGCTTTTATATAATTGTATCTTTTTAAAGTACTGATATAGGTTTAGCATGGTTTAGCCATAATCAATGTTCGTGCAACCATCCCACAATGGGCCTTGAGGTCATGAACCTTCAACCTTGTGAAAGGCCGGACTGAAGATATCACCGAAACAAATGCCAATGTTCTGGCCACTGGAAAAACCCTCAGACCCTCCAGTAAATTCTATGAGGGCTTCAAGAACTGTTGGTAGAGAACAATCTGAAAAGGGAAAAAACGAGGTTGGAAGAATAATTCGATCAAGTTTGATATGGTTCAGATTGTTTCAGCATGATCTGACTGAAAATACACCACTGAAAAATAGCGTCCTGAAATCACCCGGCAAACCATATGCAGCATATGCACCCACCGTTAGAACGTGCTGAAGTGGTTTGACCCATTCAATAAATGAAAACAAGAAAACATAGAAAAAACAAATCTTCAACACATTTCAACATAACCAGCCAGCATTGCACCATCACAAATTCAGCGTATGGTTCGGCTGGAAGTAAAGATGGGCATAACAAAATGCGAGTCCATCAAAGCCAGCACTAATAACGAGGGTTGAAGCCGCCAAACAAACAATGGCTAACTGGCCAACATACCATGAGTAGGAGCCAAAGTTGGATACGGCCTGTCTGCAGAACAAGCTGCCTTCACTTTTGACCCAGGGCCCACGCAATTCATGCCTTCTTTTCCCCCTGACTAGTAAGTGGCAAGCGCCGCTTTCCTTCCAAACTAGGTTCTAATCTGGTAGAGCCAACTCGGCATGCGGATCAAGCAGATGGTACCCAACAAATATCCAAAAGTTATGATTGAAAATGCTAGCCCCAAACATATGCAAACCATGCTCTGCTAGACTCACAGAGCTATGGCAGCTATCACCATTGTAATAGGTAGAATCATCGAACTAAATGATCATCTATAAAATCTAGAGATAATATTTAATTTTCATTATATATGTAATTTTCTATGGCATTCCAAAGCAAACTCTTAGTTTACCATACTTTCCAGGTCCGGAAAAACCGCCCCAGTGGGACCGCACCTGCCAGGGCGTGCGATCGCAGCCCAGCACCGAGTTGAAGACGAAGTCGCTCAGACGCAGACCACGGTGCCGTGTGCAACGCAGCACTTGGAGCACGGAGCCTTGAAAGGTGAGAATTTCAGGATTTTCCGTTGGCAACAGCAAAAAAGACAGTGTGACCCTTTGGCATTTTTGTTAGTGACCATTTACAGTTGATTTATATTACATATATAATATATACCTGTTAAAAAACAGCTGATGGTCCATAGCTACGTTTGTTTACCAGTGTATATCAATACTATGCCCATGGTTTTCCCCCCACATATTGGGCAACTTTTTGGCCCCAATCATCCCGGAGAATGGAAAGTCCGCCAACTATTTGGAACATCATTGTTGGTTCTTGATCCCAAATCTGGCAAGAAATCTCCATATATCCCGTGTTTCCTGGAAGAAGATTCAGGATTTCCCGGTAGAATCAAGATCCATCCAGCTGCGCAATCTCCAAGGCATCACCAAGGCACTGGCTGCTTCCCATTGCTGCCCTTTCTCCAGCGCTGCAGCCACTGCGCTGTGGCTGGTCTCTGTGGCATCCACATGCAGCTGGCCCAAGTTGTCGAAGGTATAGGTGGCGTGCTCCCAGGCTAAGCCCTTCTCACCTGGCACCCGGACCACCCTACAACTCACTGGGATCGAAAATGAAACAGGATGAATCGCATGAACATCTAAAGCAGCGAGTTTGGGCGGGGAAGATCCGTATGTCGATTCTTTTTGTGGTGGTGTCTGAAGATTCGTCTATTGCTTTTGAAGACCCGGGAATCATAATGAGGGGCATGACCAGCATCCGTGGGACCATCGTAGTGGATGACATTGTTTCCCAGGCTTCTCTATGAGGAGGAAAGGATTATTTGTCGTTTGCTGGGCAATGTGATTCCCGTATTAGCTATAGCTGAGGCAGCACTGGATCTGAAATCGCACAATATAATGGTTTTTGTTCAGGTCAAGTGGCGAAAAAAGTAAAACCTTAACCATAGTTTTAGCATGTTCATGGCGAATCCTACAGTAATCAAACATGGCAATGAAACCAAAAACATATGGATAATGTTCCCATGAAACACCTCCATTTCTAGGGGATTTCCAAACTAGCCACCTTTGATGATACCAGAGGGTAGATGGCATGCCATCCTGGCTCTTTCTGCTGAAGAACGGATTTCCCAATTCATGGATTGTGAAAATCCCCCATATCTATATTTAGGACAGGTTGATAACTCCATATAACAATCAATCTAAGAATCAATCAACAGGGCCTTTGAGCACTGCTCATTTCGTACCATTTTTTATGGTGTTTATGGACTGCAGGAGCTGATTTGGTGATCCAATGGATGGCTAACCCACCTGCTGCAGCCCCATGAGGGCCTGCCTTCAACTGGGATAAATGGCGTCTACCCTTCACAAAAAAGGCCAAACATCCAAGCAAGTGGTTATAATCATTACCAAGCAAAACGATAGTAGGATAAAGAGGATAAACAATGGTCAATAGCCATTGAACTACTAATTCTATGCCTAGTCTCCCACTATTTAAAGGGCATTTAATCCCGACCGGTCAAAAACCTTGAAACCTCCCCAAGTCAGTGGGAATTTCAGGACCCTTTAAAGTGGAGGTACAGAACCATGTAGAGCCATAGTTGCTGGGGATAATTCCCTGAAAATAAGCCCTGAAAAAGGCCTTCCTACATATATATATATATACATATATTATGTGTATGTATATATATATATATATATATGTATGTATGCGTATACGTATATGTATGTATATACATATATGTATATGTATATGTATAGGTATATGTGTATGTATATATATATATATATGCATGTATATGTATATATATATATATGTGTGTGTGTATATGTATATAATATATATATATACATATGTATAATATGTATATATATATATATACATATGTATATGTGAAAATTGATGTACATTCTGCACCCTTGACCAAAGCTCGCCGTGATAGCGGCATGGGCTCAAGAGTCCTCTCTTGTGCGGGGGAACGCACAAGCCAGCACCAAGGAAAAGGCTGGCTGCTGTGACTTTTCGTTTGCAGTGGTACCGCGGAGCCCGGGAAAGATCCGGGTGACTGATGGACCATCCGGTGCCTGGGTCTTCGCATGAGAGCGAGGCTGCATTGGATGGAGAGTCCAGGGCTGAGAGTGGCCAAGGACGGCCAGTGAGGTGGTCAGGGACCGCAGAGATAGGGTCGCTTCGAGTAGAGCGGCCTCGGCAATCTGATGAGCAGGCCGATGATGAAGATGACGAGGCCTTTGACAGTGAGGAGTTTCGAGAATGGATGAGGAATCGCGGGAGAACCCGCAGAAATGCTCGGCCCCGTCGCCGAGATAGTAGTGATGGTTCAGATGGTGGCGGCAGAGATGATGGCCGCACAAATGCTGGGCCCCCACCTGAATGGGATGGTGAAAGCGTTGGCTTTCAAGACTATCTCATAAAAGCCAGACTTTGGTTGGCGACAACACGCAGCAAACCCCGCACGAGAGGGCCATTACTGTTGTCCAAGCTGACCAAAGTCCCCTTTGAGACTATGAAGTTCCTTGCCAAGGACGCCAAGTGGATGCAAAGTCCTGACAATGGCGAGGAGCTCGTCACGATGATGGATCAGTCGGAGTACTTTGGAGATGATCGTGATGAAGATCTACTTAGTGCTCTGGCAAAGATCACCTACCATGTCCGGCGAGAGAAGTCCGAAGCCCATCGGGCATTCTTCAATCGCTGGGAAACTGCCTACCGAAAGGTAGTTGAACATCGAGTGCAATTGCCAGACAAATACACTGGCTTCTTGCTGATTCAGGCACTTTGCCTGTCTGAGCAGGAGATCAAGGCCATGCTCAACTACACGCGTGGCAGTATCCTGCCAAAGGACATCAAGGACTACGTCCGGAAGCACGAAACCAAACTCCAGGTATCCCAAGTCGGTGTGGAGAAGAAGCCGACCACCAACACCACTGGCACGAAGGCAAGTGGTCACTATCTCCTGAACGATGAGGAGACTGACGTCGATGACGAGGAGATCCACGCCTTGGAGTCTGCACTTCGAGATCTTCATGACGGCGAATCACCTGGTGATCCTTCTGGACCTCAAGAAGGAGAAGGTCCCATCTTGGAAGAGTATGAGGCGGCTGAAGTGCTGAGTACTATGCTCAGCAAAAGACGGAGTTTTGCTCAGAGTCAGAAGGCAAAGAAAGCCAAGGAACTTGGAAGAGGATATCACCAACCCCCCAAAGGTCGAGGAAAGTCCTTTTCGACCACGACTTCAGGACGACAGCCTTTCCGTTCTGGGCAGTATCGCATGACGATTGAGGAAGTCAAGAAGGTGACCAAATGCGGCCACTGTCACAAGGTTGGCCATTGGCATCGTGAGTGTCCAGAATTACACCGAGGTGGCACCGAGAAAGGGCAGCACTTGCTTGAGTCCGAAGAGGCCACCTTTTGTGGACTTTTAGAAGTTGGTGACCCAGCTCAGTCGCCTGAGAACCCTAGTCTGACTCCGGACGAAGATGAACTGACGGGCAATCAACATAGCTTAGGATCCAGTCAGGCTGTCACAATGTCACCTGAGATCATGCACGTAGGTACTGAGGGGCCAGACCCGAATTTTGGATTTGTCCAGCCCATGTCTCCGTATAATGACCGTGGTGATGGTGAATGGGAGGTTTTTCTTGGGGAAGAGTGTTCGTATAACCGTAAAGGTTCCATGGACCCCACCGAAAGAGCCCAATCAAACTCCATTTATCATGAGGATGCATGCGCAACCGTGGACACAGGGTGTCAGAGAATGGCAATTGGGGTCGAAACATTGAGAAAGCTTGCAAAACACCTTCCAAGTGATCTTCCAGTTCATCTACAACAACAAGAACATAGATTTAGATCTGTTCATGGACGATCGGTGACTAAGCAGATTGCGATGGTCCCAACAGGACTGGGTCAAAGGGGTAGTGTTCTGAAACCAGCCGTATTTGAAAATGATGAAAGTCGACATGCACCATTTTTGATATCACTTCCGTTTTTGATGTTTTGTCGTGCTGTTTTGTTCTTGGATCCTCATGATGGTTTAAAGATTCACTTTCGTAAATTCAACTTTTCTGTTCCATGTCATATTGGCCCAACTGGCGCACTCAGGGTTCCACTGTGCAACTTCACAAAAACTCAGTTTAACCACCTGTGTGATTTACATGAACAACTTCAGAAATCCACCAATGAGTTTGAAATTTTGAAAACGGACTTTCAGGATACCAATGTACCTGGAGAGCAATCCAGGCCCAAGGAACACACGTGTGATCCACCTGTCCCTCCAGTTAGCCAGAACCATGATGATGGAGTCCGATCGCAAGCGATCCCGTCCGGGCGACCGGAACCAAGGAGTCTTTGCAGCGTGGGCCAGGATCTTGCTGAAAGTCCTCTTCGCCATGGGCAGGGTCAACGAACTTGCTCAACGTCTTCTACGTCCTCGGAGCTCTATGGCATCCCAAGGGGAGTTTCCAAGCGAATCGAAGAGGGCATCATCGGCAGTGGACGACGACTTCGAGGTGATCACCATGCGGAGAGGCACAGCAACCAGTGTGCGAAGCAGCGCAATTGCGCCGAGTCAGGCCAGCTCCATCAACGGAACGGACCTGTTGACCGAACAGATCTACCGGATGGTCGGGCCACCTCTCCAGTGCGACCACCACGAGGCCACCAAGCTCTATGTGTGCCGGAAGCAGGGCGAGAACTACAAGCGCCTGTTTTGGCCTTGTCCTCGGAGCCGCGGCCAACAATGCCAGACATTTGTCTGGTGTCAAGTCCAGCCGTATCTGGACCAAGCCTACCAGCCGGAAGCCGAGGAGATGGATCGAGCGACAATGGCATCGAGCCCAACGGCAAAGTCTCAGATGAGCGCAGAGAGCCTCCTTCTGGAAGCACAACGCCGATGCCAGCACAAGAAGACCAGCAAGTCCGGAACGAATCCCTACAAGATTCAGGAGAAGTGCACAATCTGCGGCAAGATCCTCCACGAGGAGAAGACCGAGCTGGGGTTGAAGATCGAAGCGGAGAAGAAGAAGAAGGCAATGGAGCCAACCTATCAGGAGTACCTGGAATGGAAACGTTCAGGAGCACTCGAATCAGCCGGTGTCTGGACGGACAAGGGACCGACGTCCAGCAAGGGATCCAGGAGGGGATAGAGGCTGAGCCGATGGAGGATGACACACTGGTGAGAACTAAGGGAGTCAAACATGTGCTGAGCCAGGCGTGTTCAGCCTTAGGAACGACCGCTGAAATGTGGCAGAATCTTATAACCCATGTTCGACCGAGCCGACCAGTGTATGTCAGACTTTTCCAAGCGGATTTTTGACCCGCAAAAGACCGGTCGTGTTTCTGACCGACGCCAGCTCAAACAACTGGCAAGCATCATGGGGGTATCAAAGAAGAAGGCAAGACTAGTGGCTGAAGTGTTCAACCCAAACCGTTTTGGATCCCAAACGAAAGGGACCGGACTTGACCCTGGAATGGCGTTTGATTTGACTTTGGGGGACAATTTGCTGAAACATGGACATCGACAGAATGTCCGTCAGTATATTCAGATGATGAAACCTGGTCTTGTCGTGATTTCCACACCTTGCACCATGTTGAGCCAGCTGCAAAACTTAAACGTGAAACACCTGAATACCGAATCAAAACAGAGAGAGTTTGCAAAACGATTGATTGAGGCAAAGGTTCTTTTAGGTTTTTCATGCGAAATTTGTGAGATGGTTCGATCATACGGTGGCACTTTCATTTTGGAACAACCCAAAACCTCCAAAGCTTGGAAGGAGCCCAAGGTTATGAAACTGGCAAGTCATTCCGATGTGATCTTCACTGTTCATGATCAATGCATGTTTGGACTCAAATCTGTAGAGGGTATCCCTCACAAGAAACCCACTGGTTGGTTGTGTAACAATGCCATGGTGGCCAAAGCTTTGGATCGCCAATGCGACCACACTCATGACCATCTACCAGTTTTTTGGGTCTGGACCTGGCGGATCTCGCGCCCGGAGAGCTCAGGAGTATCCTCGCAAGTTGGTGAAGACCATTCTCCGAGCCTATGAAGCTTCTCTTGAACGAGAACAACCACTGGAGATCTACATCGTATCAGAGGACGACATTCTGGCCGAGAACTACCACCTGGAGAAGATCTTCAACCCTGAGACCGACGTGGTGATCAAGAATGTCAAGTTCCCTGAGAATGACATGGCTGTAAAGACCAATGCCACTGGAGACAACAACATCATTTCAAAGAACAATGCGACTCTGGACACCAACCACATTTCAAAGAACAATGCGACTCTGAACACTCACGACATTTCTAAGAATGTCAAGGACTCTGAGATCCTGGCGGCGGAAGGAGGAGAATTAGCTGTCCAAAGTGAACAAGAAGAAGGATCTGACCAAGGAGATGAACATGGCTCTTGGCTTCCTCGAGAAAAGCCATTTAGTGTGGAACAACTGGTTCGTCGAGCCCATTGTGGACTTGGCCACATCGCCAACGACCGATTGGCTCGAATTCTCCAACAAGCTGGAGCGCGAAAGGAAGCTGTGGACTATGCCAAATCGCTCCACTGTGACATCTGTCTTCGACATCGTCACACCGCTCCACCGAGAGCAGCAGCACCACCAAAGGAGCTTCGACCAAACCAGATCATTGGTGTTGACACTGTTTATCTCCCTGGTATACAACCAGGCGGCAAACTGAAAATGGCACTGAACTTCCTGGACTGGGCCACAAGATTCCAGCTAGTTGTGCCGCTTGCAGATCACACACCACGAGCTGCTCGACGAGCACTACTTCAATGGATCCGAATTTTTGGTGTACCTGAACGCATCTATGATGACCTCGGCAAGGAATTCAGAGGATGCTTCGAGATCTTTGGCGACCAAGAAGCCATTCACTAGAATCACCAACCCAGAGATCGCTGACAGAGCGAGCAGGAAAAACATACAAGGAGATCTTGTCGAAGACCCTGATGACAGTTGCTTGTAATACTTGGGATGAGTGGCATGAAGCAGTTGATGTTGTTACTGCCACAGTCAATCGCCTTGCCAACAAGTCAGGATTTAGTCCAATGCAACGCATGCTTGGCTACAACCCCAGAATACCTGGAAGCCTCATGAGTGGCGGTTTCAATGATTTGTCAACAACTTCTCGATATGAAGCAGGCGATGCACAAGTTCAACGATCCGTACAACTTCGGACAGCTGCTGCGATTGCATACCACAAGGCAGACTGTGAACAAGCCCTACGAAACTCACTTCATGCTGGACCTCGAGCATGGCATCACTATGAAGTTGGCCAAACAGTTTACTACTGGAAGAAGGGAATGGAAAGAGGAAAGAAGGATCACCCATACTTTTGGCATGGACCTGCAAAAGTAATCCTCACCAACCTGCCGACTACGGTGTGGGTGGCTCATCGAGGCCGCATCATCAAAGCATGTCCTGAACATCTACGACCGATCGCTGACGAGGAGAAGTTCATCCTAACCGACTGGATTCAGGACATCCTGGAGACTAAGAACCAGCTGAAGGAGCAGGACTACAAGGGCTACATCGTCTTGGATGAGAAGCCGCCGGACGCCTTGGACTACCAGCCCGAGATCGACAAGGACTTCATTGGACCACTTCCACCTCAAGCACCTCGTTTCCGACTGACTGGAAAACATCACCCTGATGACGTGGACTTCAAGCCAGATCCATATGATGAAAAACGACGACGACTGACACCGGCAGAAGACATGCCGGATCTGGTGGAGATACCACCCAGATCACCATCGATGGCACCAACAACTCCAGCCAGAACTGAGGACTTAGAGCCTAACGACCGTATGGATGATCTACCACCAGAAAATGATGATCAAGTACCAGTCACACCGGATGAGCCAACTGACGAAGCTGGACAGTCACCGGACGGACAACATGAACCAGAGAATGATGAAACTGATCCTAGAGGACAAGTACGAGCTCATGAACCCCAAGGAGATGAAGATCGACCAACAAAGCGACATCGAACCGAGCTCTTAGAGATTCTCTACACTCAGCTTGAGAATGTGCTCCTGGCCAGAAAGCGTAAGGAGACAACATACAGGAACTTGGACAAGAAGAACCAACAGAAGTTTGACAAGGCAATCCTCAAGGAGATCAAGAACAACATGACGTCTGGAGCCTATAAGGCATTGAGCCGAGAAGAGTCAGAAAGGATACGGCGAGAGAAACCAGACCTCATCATGAAGAGCAGATATGTCCTGACTGAAAAGCAAGTTGAACCACATGAAGTTGAGCCACTACGAGCAGAGGGACTACTTCTAGACAACAAAGATGGAGATGTCCTGAAGGCAAAAGCAAGGCATGTTATGAAGGGCTACTCTGAGAACAACGCAGAGGACCTAGAATCCACCACACCACAGGTCGCCAAGGACACCGTGTTCTTTGTTTTGCAGATTTTGGCCAGTATGGCCTGGATCGTTGGTCATCTTGACTTCACTCAAGCCTTCCATTCCGGCGACGCGATCGAAAGAGAGCTTTACTGCTCACTACCACCCGAAGGTGTACCTGGTCTACATGATCGCCAACTTCTTCGATTGCTCAAGACCTGCTATGGTTTGACAGATGGCCCATACCAATGGTATCGACACGTCAGCCGTGTGCTGGCATCTCGGGGCTATGAGAAAAGCAAGGCAGACCCGTGTCTGTTTCTGCTCTACAACAAGGACCACACCCAGATTGACGGCATCATCGCCTTGGCCACCGACGACATGATCCATGGAGGTAATGAGAAGCACTGGGAGAACATGGAGTGGCTGAAACAACAATACAAGATGGGGAAGTACACAACTGGAAGCGGCAAGTTTACAGGAAAGATGATAGTTCCCCAAGACGATGGATCCATTTTGGTCCATCAGCAGCCATACATCGAGGAGAAAGTGCAGCTCATTGACATTGAAAAATCCCGAAAGCGACGACGATATTCTCAATGCACTCCAGCAGAGATCAACCACTTGAGAGCCTTGCTGGGAAGTCTCTCATGGGTGGCAAAAGAGAGCCGTCCTGACATAGCGGGACGTGTAGCTTTGCTTCAGCACTCCATGCCTTACCCACTTGTCAAGGACATGGTTGAAGCGAACCAGATTGCCGAGGAGCTCAAGAAGAACCCTTCACTTGGAATCCGAGTACAGCCCATACCACTCAGTCGACTCAGAGTGGGAGTCATCACAGATGCCAGTTGGGGCAACTCTGGTGATTTACACACCGAAGAGTCGAAGAAGGACTACTGGGAGGAGACTTCAACAAGCTGGATCCGACATCACATACTTCCACGACGCTTACTATTTCATCCAGGAGCAGCACCAGGTGGACCTGATCTTCATTCTATTTCCAGGACAAGAACAACACGAACGACGGAAGAGATCGTGACAGACCAATGGGATGATAAGGATGGAATTCGTGAACATGATGGAAGTACGTGGACAGGAACCACAATCTTTTTGAAGACCGAGATCGAGACGGAGATCAACAAACCGATCAACGAACGATTCCTCCAGCTAGCCAGAAAGCACAGCCAAGGCGGTTACCTCTTGGTCTACTTTGACTCCAACCTTGAAGTATCAGAACAACTTGAAATGATGACGATTGCTTCTTGGAAGAGCTACAAGCTCAAACGTTGCACTGTCAATACGCTCAGTGCAGAGTGCCAGTCGATGATTCAGGGAGTCGGCAACTTGCACTGGCATCGCTTTCTGATGACCGAGATCATGGGTAGCCAACACCAGCTTGACACTTGGGAAACCGAGCTGAGCAAGATCCCCTTCATTGCGGTGACCGACTCCAAGTCACTCTATGACACGGTGACCAAATGCAGGAATACTTCAGCACATGTTGATGACAAACGAACTGCAATTGACTTGACAATTCTCAAGGACGACCTGGAAAGGACTCGAGGACAAGTTCGGTGGGTAAGTGGGACCAATATGGTATCCGATCCTCTGACCAAGAAAATGCCTCCTGGGTTCCTCCAAAAGGTTATGAAATTGGGTCGTTGGTCACTTACGGAGAAGGGACACCACAAGCTTTTAGAAATCAACGCTTTGGTCAACATAAAGTGTGGTGCATGTGAAAATTGATGTACATTCTGCACCCTTGACCAAAGCTCGCTGTGATAGCGGCATGGGCTCAAGAGCCCTCTCTTGTGCGGGGGAACGCACAAGCCAGCACCAAGGAAAAGGCTGGCTGCTGTGACTTTTCGTTTGCAGTATAATATATGTGTGTGTGTGCGTGTACATATGCATGTTATATGCATATACATGTGCATATATATATATATATATGGATGCTAGGTACCTCCAACAAATTCATGGCACCAAGTGACACGCCGAAATCACCGCGCTGCGGCTCACCACCGCCGCGCGCACGCCGCGTCGAACGGCGCGGCGCAGCGCGCTGAAGGCCTGTGGCCAGCGGCCGCAGGCGGCCAGCGAGGCGAGGAGGGCTCCAGAGCCTTTCCTGAGGGCCAAACTGGCCAGCAGAAAGGAGATACTGTGGATGGTTGCGAAATCCTGCACCAGTTGGTAGATGGTTTATCCCATTATAATCCCACTATTTACAGTGCTGAATTATGTTTCCAATAGTTACCAACTGGTGCAGGATTTTGTCCATCCACAGTATCAACCCAAAAATTAGGGTAACCCAATGATTAATGATGATTAATAGTTATGAATCAAGAGTTTATAGTATAGTATAATAGTTAATAATGGGTATTAGTGATATCAACCCAATAATTGGTGAATCATTGGTATATATCCAACAATCATGGTGGTGAATAGTGGTTTATAATGATTAATAGTGGTTATAATGTAATAATGTTGCCACCCGTTTGGGAATGGTAAACATACCACGTATAAAAATGGTGAGTCAATGGGGATGGTTTACTATTGTTTTACCAACACTATAGTTATTCATTACTGGGCTATTCATGATTATTGCTGAGCTATTAACATCTGCAATATAAGATATTGATAATTAATGAAGTGATGATTTAGGATGTAGTAACTAATATAATGATAAATATACTGAAAATGTTGGGATAATTATGTTTGACCTATTAAATCATTGTTAATGATTACCGAGCCATTAATGAATTGAGCTATTCTACCCAGTCATTAGAGGCAAAAGAGGCAATAATTGATAGGTTGACAATAGTAACTATGGCTATAGGGGCTAGAAGGGGATCTTAATATCTATTATATAAGGATTAAATTTGGGGTGTCAACAATAATGTATAACATCTGGGATGTAAATGAATTGATAGCTGCCCAACAAAAAGTGGGGGATGTAATGGAGATAATCTAAGTATACCTCCAGTATTGTAATGGATCATGCCCAGTCATAATGGGGTGCTACAATATTGATACAACCCAACGGGTATGATTAATGATGAATGATGAATAGGGTTTGATTCATTGGGTACAAATGATGCATTTCTGGGTAAGTAGTTAAATAGGGGATGTTGCTATAGCCCAGAAACATACATATATACATATATATGTGTGTGAGTGTGTAGTATTAATTATAGCAAGTACTACAGCCGTGAAAATATCTCATGGTAGGATTACTGTGATGAGAACTCAAAAGCATACAACAATACTATCAGTATGCTTAGGAAACTCCATTCGCAGCTCCGACCGGCGCCCCATCAGGGAATATGTCTATCCCTAGATTTAAACCGCTCCCTCCGTTCACCACTGGATATACTCATGATGTATGTCTGGGCACGTAGGAATGATTAATGATAATTTTCGGAGAATATAGATAGTAAGGGCTCAATAATCACAACTGGGGAATGCATGACAAATTTGCGATAGTACAAAAACAAGCGAATTTGGTAAAATCATGCAAAATCCACTTCCAAAATGATAATTGCCTTGCTGTTTCTATCTTTTTTATTTTTGGACGCAACCGAACAATCAATATAATGGGGATGATGATTCTGGATGATTGATAATGGTGGGAAGCACTTGGGGCTGCAGTTGAGGTAATTTTGATGGCTGTACACCATTGTAAGTTCCAGCTCCAGAAGTTGGGATATGGAGCCCCAATCATCATGGACAAACACCATAACGCAAGTAGTCCCAATAACGATCTATTGGTTGATTTGATTGAATGGCAACAGGTGCCTCTGTTCCCAAAGATGGGATTTTCTGCAATTTTCCCTAAAACATCCTCACACGCACTAACAATTCATTTGTGGGAGATCTCTTGATGCAATGAGCCCCCAAAAAAAGACGAAATCCGTTTATCAATGAATGATGAGAAAAGATGGTGTGGGATGGAAACAGACTTGGCCCACCACGGTGCACACCACAGACTTGGCATGCGAGTACGCATGACTAAGCCTGTCACTGGCATGGGATCACCGCAAGACCAAGGACTTTGGGATGACTATACCAGTTGCACTAGTAGCACCCCCACTTCTGAGTAGCTGTAGCCCATTCTGAGTTGGTACCTGCTTGGTCTCCGTTGGTCATCCCTACACCGCCTGGCAGGGGACAAGACATCCCACCATTGGACCATCCTTTTTTGGGCCCTGTACCGAGCTTCACGTTTGCTTCCACAGTTTGGGCATGAAGTGTGCAGAACAGTAGAGCTGCAAGCTGCCATTCCTGCAACATTCACATGCTTGCTTTGGAAAATGATGGAAAATGGGTCATGTCCCACTTCTAAGTTGACACGTGACTGGACAAACAAAGCATTCAGAATGGATAGCAGGCACGAAATTGGCGGTGAATTCATCAACCAGGATCATTGTCCCACACCGGGAACATAGGGAAATCTGATAAAAGATCTATCAAGAGCGAGCCCACCACAAAAGAAGACACGCTAGATCGGAAATACTATATACGTAAACAGCCGGTAATTGTAGATTTCAGAGCAACTTCCGGTAATAGGGCGCCACCATTTCTGCCAATTAAAACTGGTCGAACTCCCGTTTTGGAGTTTGGCAGACCCCCATTGTGATTTATTCACGGCAACCCGCCATTCTTGCATATGATACACCGTCTGCCATTGGTTCCCCACGACATTTCAACATTGAACCCAAGAAAAAAAGACATTTTGATACGTTTTGACTAACATTGCCCCAACTTCCAAACTGGGTTCCAGCCATTCGTTTTTAGACCTTTCAGAGGCGCAGTGGTTAGTTCGTAGCCATGGGGTGACCGACGAAAGGAGTGTCCCAGAATTTGTCCCGGGAAGTGTTAAAAGAAACAACGGTTTTGCGTGGATGATTTCCTTCAAGGACCAAAAATAACATCTTGGACCATAAGAGCCATGGTTTCTTCTAAAATGTTTCCTTCAATCGATCCACATGGGTTTGTCTGACCTAGGGTACCCCAGAATCCACTGGTGAATCACTGTTTCTCAAAAAGAATGCCATTTTAGGGGATAAACCATGATAAACGATGATTAACATTCATGATTATAGTAACCAAAGAATCACTGGGCTCAAGGTCATTATAATGAGGAGATAAATCCAATATGTCCAGGGGATAAATCCGGGATAAACCATATTTTTCCATTTTTTCTTGGTAAAACCCATGAAATATCATTACGTCCATTCATTTGCCATAGTAAGTCCATATTTCCCCAATATAATTGCCATTGGATAGACCATGATAAAGCCTTCCTTTTTTAAACACCTATATATTGCATTGTTCCCGCGCTCCTGACACTTCTCGCAACTGCTTAGCAACGCGTTCCGACTCACCACGCTACGTTGCGACATCGCGATGGCGCCCGCCAGGTGTAGCGCAAGCGGCCAGTGTGTACCTGGTGAAAATGGATGGATCCACGGAATTAAGGAAAATATATGAAAATCCGCAGAAAATATACTACCAAAGACTGCAGTAAAGTCACTGGAGATGACTAATTATCCCAAATGTGGGTAGAGAAAATCCTCTTTCCACCAACCAGTCATCTATGTATATCCCGAACCTGAAAAGGACATATAGTCCACCTGGAGGAAACCAAAGTGCAAGTAACTACAAGAATCCCAAAGTGGATTTGGGTATGGCTGAGCATGGGTTGTATACCGTATACCCCCATTTATCGCAATTATAATACTGACAACTATGATTAGGCATGGGTTTGGGGGTGCCCTGTTTTCAGAGAACCTGGTTGGAAGCCATAAAATCATTTCGATGGCTTCCCCGGCTTCCCCATTCAAGCTTGCTTTAGACAATCCCCACCCATGGTTTCATGCTCGGTTGATTACCCTCAACTCAACCTAATTGGGTTTATCTGAAAGTGGGTTCGCCCAAAATCCCATGGTCTATCATCATTTTCTCCCAAGAAATTGCCGATTGCAGCGTATACACCATCTTCTTCGGTGACAAACCCAGTAATTAAATTAGTAGCAAAGCCCTGGTTTAAGCATCAACGCCGTGTGGTCTTTACTTTAGAAAATCATGACGCTAATCAAACTACAATGGTCGGTGCTTTCGTGCTTTCCACCCATCTGACCGATAGTTATTGGTCAAATTGAACTAGCCCGAATAAACATGGAACATTCACTACACCGAAAGCCACCAATCATAATAATAAAAGTCTTGGACTGGGGTCAACCCTCTTCTTGGCTAACTTTTGCAATCATGGATTAGTATGGATTGGTGACCACTTTCGGACTGGGGTGATCATCATTCACAATCCACGGGTTTCTGTATCCCCATGAGCTTCCATTCGGCTCATCACTAGTTGCTGACAGCTGACAATGGCTGACATCGCCCCACCTCCCACGGCGGAAATCAGCGAACTGTGTCCAAAGACATCGGGTGTTGGAAGGGCGGTGTGGCCGATGAATAAGGCTGTTTGCCAGTGGCTCGTCCTATTTGGGCTCTCCCAGCACGGAGCCCCATGAATGGTTTGACTTCTCCCCACGGCCCAGAATGCTGCGGCCCAGAATGCTGGAGCTCATGACCTGAATCAAATGCTGCTACTTTGTCCCGATCCTCTTGCTAGCTACTGAGATTGTCATGGCTTCTTTCTAGGGCAAGCAATCTGCAGGAAATACGACATACAAGTACTTTTGGCACCTCCTAGGGTTCACGCAGACCCCATTTTTCTTGAATCCATAGAGGACCTCGAAATTTGATGGGCAAATCCATTGCCATACCCTCTCCCATCTCTGTTTTTCAGCCCAGCACGCCCTCAGCACAGCTTCACTTCACGTCCCGTCCTCATGTGCAGCGCGATGGCCGAGTTGCTGGTCACACAACTGGTTTCCAGCTGCTGATCGACCAGTGCCCGCAGCAACACCTCTGAGCATCGCCAGCTGCAGGAGGAAATGCCTCCGGCCAGGCCAACCATTGCTGTGGAGTGGTCGGCCGTGGAAAAGAGGGATATTTACCGTCTGGATCCCTCTGGAAATCAAACGTGGCAATGGAAAACCCTATGTAAATAGGGTTTCAATAGGAAAATCAGCCGTAAATGGGCTATTCCCAGGTTTGATGGCCAAAGGGTATTCATCAAAAAAATGACATCAAACTTCAAACCAACATTTGAGCGGTGTTCAGAATCGGCCGGTCATTTCATGATTCCTTTCGCGATGTTTTTGCAAAGTTGTGGTTAAATTTACTTTGATGAAGCTTTCGGGACAGGCGAAGTTCTATGACATCCACATGGTTTCGTTCCATGGAAACGTCCTCCAAACATCGCCAAAGATCACCCAACTGAAGCGACTCCTTTACCCGCAAGCATCCCTCAAACATCATCCCAATGCTCCCCCCACATTGGAGGGTTCCCCACTTGGACCCACACGTGGCACCACTAGCGCCCCACCTGCGTTGTACACCACGGTGTTTCGGGGCACCCGCAGAATTCCCATGGCATGCAGCGAGGACATGCCACGTGGCCAGTGGTTGGAAGCCTCCCAGGCACCCAGCAGGACGTTGAAGGAGACGGCGCTGGGGCACAGCTGTCTGGTCCTTGGACGTTGAGTGTGAGGGGTGGAAGGAGTGGGGAGGTTCGTCCGAAGTTGGAAATCTCTCAGGATGGCAATTTAGCTATATAAGTTTAAAACTGGCTGAGCCTTGGTTTTTTGAAGGAGAAATTTGGATCTGGCAGCAAAGATTGGTGAGGACAAGGGTCGTCTCAAGGCATAGATAAATGTGTATATATATATATATATACACGCACACCATATATACTTTACCAGACGCAAGACCCAAGCAGGACATCCTACCGTAGATGGACGAAATATTCAAACCCCTTCGATCCGATACGACCCCCCTCGCCCCCAAAGTTCAATGTCAATGTAACCTGACAACCGCGTTAGCCCCAAAGGACGAATGAAATCAAACCCCCAACACCACTCTTGGTAACAAGCGCGCTGAAACATTGAGATTTGGGGGCGCGGGGGTTCAACATTGTGTGCGTTGCAGGGTTTGAATATGTTGTCCATCTGCTTACTGTAGGACCTACTTGGAGGATCATCCGGACTAGAAATGGGATAACCTCGCTGACTGGGGACTTATTAACCAGGGTTCTCAACCACAAAGCAAGTGGAATGATCCTCAAAGTAAGTAGTCCAGCATTTCCGCAAGGATCTTGAACGTCCGCATGGTTTGCACCACTTGTTGCCACTTCGAGGCCCTTTGGCAACCTGCTGCGTGAGGTCACTGGGTGATCTGAGTGCCATTCCAAGCAACAACTCTGGACTTCCAAAACTGTTGTACCAGGAAATGGGAATGTTCCGCTTCCATGAGTTTGGGACCGGACCACTCCGGAGTTCCAAGCAAAGTCTTTTAACTCCTTAGGGCTTGGACAGTTGCAAAAAGTGTTCCTACCGTGGATCTCAAAACATCCATCTATGGATCCAGGAAATCCACAGCAAATCATGCAAATCTGATGCGCATCCCTTCGCGCAAACCCAACCCCTACCCTGCCCGGACCCGGATCCCATCGGATCCCACCGGTCATCGCCGCGTTGAACGTCACGCTGTTGCCGCGCCCCGCGCATTCCGCGAGTGCAGCCAGCAGCTGTGGCGCAAGCTCCCAACGGCTCCGGGAGACGTCGCTGAGGACCTGGGACGTGAAGGATGAAGGGATGAAGGGATCAGGCCGCATAGAGAGAGAGAGAGAGAGGAGAGGAAAAAAGAAACATGGAAACATGTGATGCCGATATGGAAACTATAAGTATCCATTATATATGTGTATACTTATATATATATATATACATATATACGTGTGTGTGTGTGTTTTTGTTTTTTCAACTATGCCGCTACAATAAGTTGATATCATGTAAATAAATATATATATATATATACTGTATGTATCTGTAAAAATGTGTGCAATGATATATATATATATATACAGTACAGTATATATAATTATATATATATATATGCGTGTGTGTGTGTGTGTTATGTGCATGCGTGTGTAATTCTGCATGTATATGTATAGAAACAAAATGAAACAAAAGACAAACCGCACTAAATACTAAATGGGCCTCCAAACGGAACAAATCCAACAATCAACCAAGGTCTCTGATGGAGTCTCTTTTACATATCAAATTTTTTTAGGCCGTTCTCAGAAAGGATGAGATAAGGATATTCACAAGCATCCAGCAATTTGGTGCAATTTGCACCCCAAGAAAGGCATTTACAGTCTCTACATGTCTTTTCTCAGATTGAACATGCATCGCCATAACTTAGCTCCCATCAGCTACCACTGGACATCCTCCCACTGCAACAAGACGACAGGGACAGCTGCTAGATCTTGACGCAACTTCCCGCAACTTCCGATCCAACAGGAAGATTCAAACAGCAACTAATACTAAGGTGGACCATTAAATCTACCATTCCCGCAATATTCCCAAATCAATGGCCAGGATCCTAGCACATCAGAGTACCACCTTGAAATGATTGGGGGATCCTACTTGATCCCTACATATTTGTCCACGAAAGTTAGATTTCATTGACCCTGGACACCCACAGTAACTCCTGCAGTCCAGTGACTGAGTTAAAGCTTCGCACTGGAAGCAGGTGCAGCTTATAGCCCAGTGGTTTCCCACCTGGCGGAAGGTCCTACAAAATTTGCCTCTCTTTACAAGATGAAATACATTGATACTGCTTTGGAATAGGATGGTTGATCGAATTTGATGTTGCAAAGCCGTACCAATCTCGAGTTGTATGGATTGGCATGACAACCAAAAAATCTGCCGCAAAGCTGCGCCGCACCTGCAGGCTCACTAATTCCCATCCCGCATCGTGCCATCGCAGGAACATTCGTCAGAGCAAAATGAATGCGCGCACTGTGAGGGATACCGTATTGCCGGTAATGATAATGTATTAAATATACATTGATACGCATACATATCATTAATGTATTTATATATATATACATATGTGTGTGCGTGTAGATGTGTGTGTGCGCGCGAACATTGGCATGCATACGAATATATAAACTATAGGCTACAAACATGTTTTTTAATGATGTTCTATGTATGACCAACGACAAGGAAAATCGGCTCCAAGGAAAATGCCAGCTCAAAATCGCAGGGGTTTGAGCCACTGCCCCCTGGGCCCCGCGGTGCTTCATGAATTAGTCCAAGTGGGGGCAGAAAATCCAAAGCAAACATGGTGAATTGCAAGGAAGAGAAAACCTATCTTAGTTGAATTTTGTGGCTTACAGAAACTGAAACTGTTTGCGCAGCCGTATGGCACGAAGAAATGGAACACAGGCCCGGCAGCCGCTTGCTTTGGACAAATAATTTGGTTTGGCCCGCCGAACTCCCCAAAAAGGATGGATTTGAAATCGAGCATTTCCGACATGAGGTATTTTCGATTGAAATGATAGCATTGAGCACCAATCCAAATTGGGGTGACTTCTGGAAAAAAAATGGGGCTGAGAATCCAAGCGCGTTTCCAAGACCATTGTGTAGGCAGAACATGGCAGAACAACCTCTTCAAGTGAAAGCAATACCCCTCGGAAAGTCTGGACATTGGGGAATTCAGCTGTTGCAGAATTGAGAGCGTACCACTACACCAGAGATTCATGTTTGAGATTCTCCTTCTCTCTCTCTCTCTCTCTCTCTCCATTGCTGTCAAGTCACCCTGCCCTAGATGTGCTAGGAAGCGAGAAACAGGTACGGAGTTGAGGTTTCAACACACTATATTGTATACCTCTCTGCAGGTCCCATTTCAATCCCATTAAACCACAATAAAATCCCATTAAATCCCATTTAAATCCCATTAAATCCTATTTAATTCCCATTTACATCATTACATCCCATTAAATCCCATTAAATCCCATGAAAAACCTTATAAATCAAATAGATCCCATTAAATCCCAGAAAATCCGATTAAATCCCACTAACTTCCATTAAAGCCTATAAGATCCGATTAAAACCCATTTTAATGCATTAAATCCTATCTAAAATCCCAATTGAATCCCATTTGATCCCATTGAATCCCATTTAAATCCCACTAAATCCCATTAAATCTTACCTAAAATCCCAATTGAATCCCATTTGATCCCATTGAATCCCAGTTAAATCCCACTAAATCCCATTAAATCCTATTTAAAATCCCAATTGAATCCCAGTAAATCCCATTGGAGGCAAGCTGGCTCTTGCAGCTTCAAATAAATTTACATTGTCACAGTTGCGCAGCCACGGGTCTTTATGAAACGCCTCCAAATGCGCGGCAGAAACACCCAAAGTGGCAACAATCGCCCGGCCACAAAAGGAGTACGTGTATGCGTACACATTCGTGGCCCCTGATTTTGCACTCTTTAGGGCTTTTGGCCGACCCTGCAAAGCCTCACAATGCCTTTTCAAAAAAGTAAGCATCAGAAACCCCGTCGAGAATGACGCCCGCATGTTCGCGGCGGTCAAACTCGGCTAAATCCATCTGCTCACTCTCCTCCACTGTCACCTGGCATCAGCTCAAACAGCAAAAACCTCAAAATCAATAGTTGGATGCTGAGTTTGCAAGCCCGTTCTTTTTTGATATTTTTGGCCGTGCCCACCTCCAAAAAGCCAGGCAACCCGAGCTGGCGCGCAATGCGGCCCAGAATGCCGGCGGCAAGCATTGATGAGGCGACCCATCGTGACACTGAATGAAGTCCTGGGATGTGGCATGGCCATTGCAAGAAAAGCGGCAATCTTGCAGATGCTTACGGCATTTCCGCGAAGCAAAATTGACCTGCCAGGCCTCCACTTCGGCGAAGACCCCCCCGTGGGCAGCGCAGTTGGTGCCAAAGCTTGCCCTGCCGCACGGACAGCTTCATGTACCGCCCCTTCTCGCAGGAACCGCTCGGCTGCCTTACAGTCCGCCAACCTCTTCTGGAAGCCTACCGTAGGTCATCAATGAGCTCTGGGCCATCAACCAGGAGGGATACTATTCAAAAATTGATTTGGAAGCAGCAAACTCTGCTGAAATACAAATTGCATTTGAAAAGACACATGGGAAGACAAAAGGGGAACGCTCAATATGGGAGAAGATAGGGAAAATAAAAAATAAAATTTTTAAAAAAATGACCCATTTTTCTGTCTTTAAATGCATTCGGCCTTTACTTTGCTATTCCCACAAGTTAAACTGGATCCCCCATCCCCAAGTTGATGCCAAAATAGAAAATAATAATAAACAACGAAAAATAAAATAGTTTTTTTTGCCTCCAGCATTACAAACACAATGCTTTTATATGTTTTTATTTGTTTTTATTTGCTTTTATTTGTCTTTATTTTTCTCAACTTCCATTACATTCCCTGGTGATTGGACTCCCAGTTGTCATAGAAGAGTAGGTCTGGCGGGTCAACTTGTCGCCCTTCAAGAGGGTGTCAACTCCCCCGCAAAGGCTTTGCCCGAAGCCCGGTTGGGTTCAAGCGGATGCCCTCAAAGGCTCAAAGGCAAAGGGGCGGAGGGCGTCAGCACCACGCCTTTGAAGAGGCCTCTTGAGGCGCAAGTTGGCATGTAAATGGACCTCAGGGGCCAAAGAAGCGACGAAACAAGCCGCAAAGCAAAGTAGCAGGTATGTAAATTTCGAAACCTTGCCTGCAGGGGCGAGGCGCGTCCTGCCAGGGGTCCGAAAAAGGCGCCACCAAACCAACCGACCCCACACCCTGATTGCCAGCATCATCATTGGCTTCGAACTGTGGCTCCTCGCCTGCTTCCCCGAAGCTAGCCTCGTATGAGGCAGAATGCTGGGAAACTTTGTCCCGCTGCTCCTGGGTGAGCTCGAGGGCCAAGAGCTCTGCAACCAAGCCCCCTAACCAGAGGGCGGCCACGCATCGTTTCTGCACCAAGGGCGACGCACCACCTGCTCCTCGCAATGGGCGTTGCGGCCACCTCCCATTGTGCGTTGACAGGAGAAGAGCGGCGGATCTCTCAAGGCGTTGATGGGAAAGAGCTGCGTGCGCGCGGCAATCAAGTTTCTCCAGCAATACCCACACCACAGGAAAGAAACCACATAAGACACAAGACTTTTGCATATTCCAGCTTGGCTCAAAATCGATTAGAATTTAGCATGTCCAAGACCCACCTGCCAAAACAGCGTCAACCCATTCAGCGCCGTGCTCAAAGAAAGCTTGCTGGTCGGACCCTTTCAATAGTTTCCTAGCAGCTGGTGAACAAATAGGGCAACAAACAGCATGAGGCATTTGCATGTCAGTGACATGAAGAACCGACATCCACAGATTGAACATAATGCGGCTATATTCTGAATATTTCTGAATGCTGGGCTATTTATTGCAAGCCGATTGTTCCTGTGGCAACTCCACAAGACCCATAAATCCACAAGGCGTCTGTGACTGAATGTGTGTCAAACCTTCTCAATACGACAACCTCCCCCTCAGCCTTGCTCCACAAGCTTGCGCCACATGCTCTCAGCCTTTGTTTGTGCACTCTATATATTGTCTGTGTGTGTGGCGTTTTTTTCCGTCCGCAGCCCGTTTCTTTGCAGTGGGGCTTTTAACCTGGAAACTTGATTCTCGTAAATACATGAAACCACTAGACTAGAGCAAGAAGTTGCATATTTTTGATCTCTATGGATTGTTTTCTACTATATAGCACAAAGCCAAAATTATTTTCAATTTTTCAATATTTACATTTGACACTTCAAATCCACTTACACTTATATACATACAAATATATACAGAAGCGTAACTCTGCTCACGCACATCCCGTTTAAATCCAATTTAAACCCCGCTAAATCCTATTAAATCCCATTTAAATCCGATTACATGCAATTAAAATCCCATTAAATCCCATTTAAATCCCATTAAATCCTATTTAATTCCCATTTGCAACCCATTAAATCCTATTAAATCCTATTAAATCCCATGAAAAACGCTATACATCAAATTTAAATCCCAGAAAATCTTATTAAATCCCATTTAAGTCCCATTTAAATCCCATTAAAGCCCAATAAATCCTATTTAATCCCTTCAATTCACCTAGGGTATCTTCAATTAAAGACCAAATGGCTCAGATGCTTTCGTCCTCATCAGGTCCTTGGAGATACCGTTATACCAATTGACCATCATGAAGAAGGACAAAAAGAAGCATATCATGTCATATATCTAACCATTATTAATGGTATCTATATTGATAACATGTTTTGATATATATATATATGTGTGTGTGTGTGTGTTTCTATATATATATATATGTGTAACGGCATCTCCATTGGGAAAACCATATCTAACCATGGTTAGAAATAGTAAACCAATTTTTAATATATATACCTGAATGTTATATCTAATGGTTTTTCCGACGGACAAATACTTGGAACAATTTTTCAAAAAAAATGCTTAGAACACGTCTGAAACCTGGTACTTAGAATCACATGGGAAACCTCCAGCCAAGGTACTTAGAACAGAACCAACATGAAAAAAAAAGGTTGCTTAGAACCAATAATTGCTGGTTTGGGTCCCTAAATGCTCACACATAATTGAAATAATTCGTGCACCCATCATCCTTCGTAACCTAACTATGCGGTTCGCCACCTAGGGAGGCCACCAACATCACACAGAAATGTGTTAAGTTCCCCCATCTCTCTCTCTCTATCTAAATAAAAATTTATATATATAACTACATGTGTGCGTGTATGTATATATATATATATCTACACTGTTGAGATGGGTTTCACTCTTGTTGACGCCCCGGGCCGGAGAAGGAGAACATGTGTATCAAACATTCTCGCCCGCTAACATCAAACGCGCATGTCGTGCGAGACTTCCCTCCAAAACTGAAAGTTGAAGATGTGAAAACGAAGCTTTTGTGCGAGACTTCCCTCAAAAACTGAAAGTGGAAGATGTGAAAACGAAGCTTTCGTGCGAGACATCCCTAAAAAACTGAAAGCTGAACATGTGAAAAAAGCTTTTGTGCGAGACTTCCCTCAAAAACTGAAAGTTGAAGATGTGAAAACGAAGCTTTTGTGCGAGACTTCCCTCAAAAACTGAAAGTAGAAGATGTGAGAACGAAGCTTTTGTGCGAGACTTCCCTCAAAATCTGCAAGTTGAAGCTGTGAAAATGACCCCCGAACTGTCAATTCCAATGCGGGGCCGACCACTTGGCTGTTGACATCCCTTTGCTGTTGACATCCCTTGGCTGTTGACATGCCTTGGCTTTGACATCCCATTGTTTTTGACGTCCTCTTGCTTTTGACATCCCATTGCTTTTGACATCCCTTTGCTCTTGACATCCCATTGCTTCTGGCATCCTTTTCCTCTTGACATCCCTTGCTTTTGACATCCCTTTGCTCTTGACATCCTTTTGCTCTTGACACCCCTTGCTCTTGACATCCCTTTGCTCTTGACATCCCATTGCTTCTGGCGTCCTTTTCCTCTTGACATCCCATTGCTTCTGACAGCCCTTTGCTCTTGACATCCTTTTGCTCTTGACAACCCTTGCTCTTGACATCCCTTTGCTCTTGACATCCCTTTGCTTTTGACATCCTCTGCTCTGTGACACCCTTTGCTCTGCGACATTCATTGCTCTTGTGACATTTATTGCTCTTGCGACATTTATTGCTCTTGTGACATTCATTGCTTTTGACATCCCATTGCTTCTGACAGCCCTTTGCTCTTGACATCCCTTACTCTTGACATCCCTTTGCTTTTGACATCCTTTGCTCTTTGACATCCTTCGCTTTGTGACATGCATTGCTCTTGTGACATTCATTGCTTGTGACATCCCTTTGATTTTGACATCCTTTGCTCTTTGACATCCATTGCTCCTGTGACATTCATTGCTCTTGTGACGTTCATTGCTTTTGACATCCCTTTGCTTTTGACATCCTTTGCTCTGTGACATCCTTTGCTTTGTGACATCCCTTTGCTCTGACGTCCATTGCTCTGTGACATTCATTGCTCTTGGCAGATCACTTTTCGTAAGACGGAAGTATAGACTTCTAAACTTCCTTTGATAAATACACAGTGGTTTAGATATTAATCTATTTGACGACAGACAGATACTAGTCATATGTATGTTTTATGTAAATAAAATACTTGAAATCTGTTCTAAGTACCCCTTTCCTTCGTGTTCTAAGTATGTTTGGCCCCTATGCTTTTTTCATGTTTTCCAAATCGAGCTCTAAGTACTTGTCCGTCGCTATATATAGATATGCATGGTCATATATTACATGATCTAACCATATCTAACCATTCAGAACTACATTGAAAAAACCATGAATAACCATCAACAAACCATTGCAAACCAGTCTGAACCATCAAAATCGCACACGCGGCGTCTTTTCTTCGAGCAAGCCATGCAGATCGAACCACTCGGCAGACCTCGTGAAGTCTCGCGAGGCAGGCGACTGCCCGGCTGATGGGAGCCCCATTCCCATCACCTTTCCATAGAATCGTTGGGGTTTTCTGGAGAATGTTACCCCTGAATTAATTAATGTTGTTTTTGATCACCAATCTGTTAAAACACATAGTCTATAGGTTATGTTAAATCATAATCTACCTGACCTGAACAAGGGGTATTCTCGTAACAATCTGCTATGCGTGATCTGGTTGAGTCATTGAATGGAAATGATTGGGGGATATGTTCAGAACTGAAATCCATAGGAACCACATCAACCAGCAGGGCTGCTGCCACAAACATGGCTCCAGATTCTAGACTTCACTCCCGCCCTCTGTGGGCCGTGCAGTGTGCCACTTTCTTGGCCTCCCAACCGTTGCAGGTGCCCTCAGAAATTCCAAAGAAGTGAGAGTTTTCAAGAAGCGGATGACTGGGGACCTTGGGGTTGGTTTTCTACTAATGACCCCCACCCACTGGAAAGGGAAATTGTGATTTTGTACAGCAAAAAAAATCTCCTCAAACCTCTCATGCATCACGCAGGGTGTCAACCACAATGGGAAGATAGGGACGTGACCACTGCCATCGCGATACACCGTCCATCTGTCAGGTTGCATACCCCCCCAGTATATCAACAAAACGATATAGAAAACCCACCAAGAATGTCGATCATGATGTCCGAACGGAAAACCCATGGATTTCCATATTTTTTTTGCATATGTACCTTGAGGAGGAGGGGGAGAAAAAAAAAAAAAAACATAACTTTTTGGGGCGCCACCCGCCCAGTGCCAAGCACTGTTTCACCTACCTTTTCCCGTCCCCTTGGGTGCCATGCTGGTGCAGATCGCTTGCCAACGCTCCAGCGGCAACGGGCCAAAGAGTAACATCAAATTCCCATCCCCTGGGCGTAGACAACATGCATGGGAAGACATCGCCGAATGGACCTACACCATCTTCCGTCCAATGTTTTTTCATGGCTAACACTATGACATAGCCACTAATGACCATCCTAATAATGACCATTATGACCATCTTGTGGCCATGAATATCCAATACCGAATGACAGTGGACCACTGGCCAGGCCATGAAAACCAACTGCAGCTTCCCTAGGACAGGTTTTACCCACGCAGCATCCCCAATTTCACAACAGTATGGCGAAGTATGGATCTGGTTTTGAGTTTTCAATTCCAAAGAATTTCAAACTACCAAATTGATCCAAATTGATCCAAATTGATCCAAATTGATCCAAATTGATCCAAGTTGCATTGAAAATTCACAAAAAGCAGTTTCAGTCTTGTTTGCTTTGCTGATGGTCCAACCCCTGGTCGCCCCAAGTTGGAAACCCAAGGCGCTCATCTCCGAAACGTCCTGGTGCAGCGGGAAGCAATAGGTGATGGGCATAGCAACCCCAAAAACATATGAATGGCTGATTCTTCATGATTCTTCTATCTTTTTGGGCGTTACTACATTTCTCTTTCCATCTCCACTATATACAAATTCCTATTAATGATGGCATGACCCTCTCCCAATATAGGATTATGAATATATATAATCCAATTTTTGGTTATGGCACGTGTGTTTTTATCCCCTCTTGAGATTGTTCGTCAAGCGACACTTCTTTTCCCTCACGTAGAGATGCCATATTCTGTCTCATGTTGTATGGCCATGTTTCTTGAAGAAACTATCCTATATACATCAATAATATTGAATGACCAAATTCCCCCCGATACATTAAACACACCGTAAACGGTCCCAAATAAATGTTCTGAGCCCTTCCTAAGCTACAGCTATGGTTTTTTTTGGTGTTGGGATGAATGGGGGACTGCATCCGTGTCAAAACCATGCCATATCATGCCCAGCCTTCTTTGGGACGTTTGCATAGATGGTGCCCCATACCTGCGGCAGGTTCTACCGACATTTTTCCTGGCTGATCGTCGTCAAAAACCACATATTTTCATGGGATGATCCCCATCAAATCGGAGAAATGCTCAAATCACCAGTTTTGAATACTATATATATATATATATATAGCTATATCTCGTTGATATCTCATTATACCCCTCTCATATCAACATGTTCAATGGTTAAGTCCTATAAAATCACCGTTGCAAAACACGGCAAAACGCGACCGCTGCCAGCCACTCACCTCCATCGCCAGCTCATCCGCAGCATCCCGCGCGTTCATCAATGCGCCCACAAAGGCCTCCACTCCTGCCGTGTGTTTCCGATTGAGTCGCCCAAATTTAGTTTACTATGGTTACTATGGTTACTACCTTTAAAACCTATGGCTACTAGAGTAGATGTATCGAATTAGTTTCTACTCCCATCCCATCAAGATATTTAACACCCCCTTGCTATGGTCCCAAATATATGTGGATCCTCTTCTAAACCATGGTTTCTGGGCGGGGGTGTTTAATATGAATGAAGGGATGATTGTCGCGTTCTGTTGGGAGAAGGTAGCGAGACCGCTTATCAATGGATTGGTTGGGGAATTGAGACTGGAAACCATGGTGTTCCTCATCAAGTGTCGCACCTTCCTGTAGGATTCCTGCAGGTTTTCCTTTTTATATAATTACTTGCGTATTCCCCCCAAAGAATTCCTTATCATGACTGGCGCAGGTATAGAAAATAAACATGCAGTGGCTGGGTAAATGTAGTATGAAGGTGTGCGTGCGCGCATAATACACGCGCACACACACACATGTATATATATACATAACATATATGTCACATATAAAATATGTTTTTTTATATATATATATATATGTACATATAATCAATTATATATATATATATTATTATATAAATATATTATATATATATATATATTTTTGTGTGTATGAAGTGTCCGAAGAAGGCGAAAAGGAAGAAGTAGAAGAATTGTTTCTGTTGATGGCAGAACAAATCAGCAGGCATTAAACAAGCCGACCAAGGTCTACCCACTTATATGGTAGTGCTCCTCCTTTTGAATCCTTTTGAGGTAGATATTTCATATAGCAACGTGAATTTAACAAATGCGTAAATAGGTTCTCTGTAATTAAACCATGGAATTCAACATGATAGATGTCTGATGATGTGTGATGATGTGTGATGATGCGTGATGATGTGTGATGATGTGTGTGTCATGGGTAGGCCCTTGAGAACTGGCTTCTATGATACACCTAGCGCCCTAGGGGCAGGCCGGAGGCCAATCCTAATGATTGATGAAGTAATCCAGGGCCAACGGACCCACCTTTAAAACACAGGGACCAAAGATAGCCAATAGGCCAATAGGTAGCTGAAATCGCATACCAGGCATACCAGACTGGCCCCTCTTTTCCCCCAAAAGAATGGACCTTGCTGAACTCTCATCTTTTCCTACCACAACCAGTGCCGCCGGCGTCTCTGAAGTGCCCCTTGCCTTGAGTGGTGGATCCCAGATTCACCACCATGCGGCCTCCTGGGCAGAGTCATCCGGCAAAGTTTGGATGAACCATGTTTTTTTTCTAAAATGTCAGCTGATATCAACCATTTATTCCAATCTTACCATATGTATCCCCAAATCTTCACCATGTTTCACGTTTCGCTCAAAAAACTCACTCCATTCCGGATATTCCGGGCCTGGATTGAGTCGGGACAGCAAACCTCGCACGCCAGGCTACCCCTGGAATCAGGTACAACTCAACGACTGATGGCCAGTCCTAAGGAAACCACTGGTATCACCACTGAAATTCCACTGTTGGTTCAAATCTGAACACAATCACAGTGATGTCACACGGAACCGGAAATAGTTTTAGCAAGTATAGCTGTGGGTCTTATGGTTTTGAACGAAGAAGCTCATGTAATTACATGAGTAAGTATCGGTTTTATCTTTATGGCTGAGTTTCTTTGCAAAGGTTCTGCCGTTTCTTATTCGTCTTTTAGGCAGGGTTTTGTCTCTTGATCACGCCAAATCAACACAAATCTCATGGCAAAGGGAGCAAAAACACCATCAATCTGGCTGATTTGTCCTAATTCACCAGCCTGAATGTGTGGTGATTTTGGGAAAGTCCCCAAAACATGGCCTATATGGGTGTGTCTGAAAAAGTGTGTGTACTCATAAAATGGCCAGTTTATTCGGGAGAATGATGATTAGCCCATGGATTTAGGGGCATCTCATTTCAATCCAAGGCACAATTCGTATTGTTTAATCATCATTTTCAGACATTTTCAGACACACCCACATGCAAACCATTCAAGTTCCCACCCTGAGCTCTCAACCCAACCAAACCTCCTTTTTCTCCAGTTCCTGCAAGAAAAGCTTGAAGAAATCTCAGCCCAGAGACTCCCAACGTTTGAGCATCTTTTCATGGCTAACCTTATGGCAACCTTTTGTACCCACGATGCCAACCAAGAAGCAGATTTTATGTGATCTGTTCAAGGCATTCCTTTATGACCCTTTATGCATGAATCAGAATTTACTAGCATTCATCCATTCACCGATCCTTTTACCCATTGATTTTGCAAGATAACTCCGTTGTTGATGGATTGAAGATGCTAAATTGCAAACTGTTGAGCAGATTTCTGAGCATATTGATGGTTCAAATGTCTTTGAGATCTTTAGGTCCTAATTTCTGGAAAACCTCCATTGAGTTCGTGGATTGCCCAACCATATTTGATAACAACCCCTCCAGCTAGTTGCTCTATAAACTCTGAACCCCATAGATTCCAGAGATATATCTACAATAAACCCCAGCGAAATGTTACTAAAACTCATGCATTTCCCCTGGAACCCATGATTTTCCCATGGATTTCGCTGTTTGATCGCTCATCTCGCACCTTGGGCAGGCGGCCGTCTCCCCAGTCGCCACCATCCACATGCACATCCAACACCAGCACAGCCAAGGGTTCACCTGGCCCAATAAGGATCCAAAAAAAAACGGGTCGCAAAGTGCATGGCCAGTCTTGGAGATCTTGATGGTAACAAAGATTATCTGTATATAAGAGTATGGCATTGTATATCTTAGTTCATAACTTTGACAGTGATTTGTCCAATCTTAGTCTCTTTAAATGTGTCAATTCTCGGTTTTTGGGGGTATCCCAATGTTGACCGGCGGCCAAATGACTTAGAATTGATAAAAGCAAACAACTCGCGTGCTGATGTGGACTGCCGTATGCATCGTGCTACATATCCGCCAAGAAAATGAGATTTTATTCAGTCGTCCATTGCCAAATGTGTCGGCTTGACATCATCTATGCTCATCTATAACATATTTGTATATACTGACTGAGTGACTGACTGACTAACTGACTGACTAACTCACTAGCACACTCATTGGGGAGATGAGAATTTCACCCACCTGGGACGGCCAACAAGTTGTGGCATGCGATAGTATCACGTTTCATGGCCGGGTCGACCTTTTTGGCAGCTAAAATGTTGCTATACCGGTGTAGCAACCATTGTAGTGACTAGCCATTCATATCATTCATCCTTAGTAGGCTAGTACAAGAATATCATCATGTTCATTTACACCAAGAACAAAGATAGTTGAATACACCAATGGTTGGTGCTTCAACCCCCTGAGAGTACAAGTCGTTGAGGATCATCATCCGATGCGACAATGGTTGAAATGTAGGAGAGTTAAAAGAAAACAGCGACCAGGTCATCCTTGGTTATAGATTATCCCTATCATATTCCCACAAAGGTATTGATCAAAGTATATCAAAGTACTGCTGAAACACACGAATCGTACCCAATCATAGATTAACCCAATACATCTGTATTCTACCAGCATTTTGTTGGTTAACTCATGTTAAATCCCTATGTTATAAATAGTCCTCAAGGGCTTCAAAAATGATGCTCCGGAGCACCGTGGTTCATCGGCCTTTTGGAACCGAACAAGTTCCCGTGTCCAAGAGATCCTCACTGCGAACCTCCGTCACACAGAATCTCATGGAAATCTGATCTGAAGGCGAGGGTGGGTTCAAAAGTAATTGATTTGGACAATTGATTTAGAACTGCCTTGATATCCTTGTTCATACTGATCGGATATTGTGCTGGATGCTGAATTGAGGCTTTTGCTAGCATCTCGCATGGTGAGCATATGGATAGCGATTTTTTTCCTCCTCTACCAGTGGATACAGCCGCGAGCCGCAAATGTTCGGCAAGCGTCAACCTTGCAGAGCAAAGAACGTGGTGGCGTTCTCCGCTGAAAAGACAAGGCAAACAGGGGTACAGTCTTGAAGCTTGACATGGAATCAATGGAATCACGAGAACATGAAGAATGATAGCTGGTTAAGATTCACCCTTATAATTCATCGTGGTTGGTTCAGATTCGCCACTTTTTTCAACCCACACATTATTGGTTGAACTGAGGGGTGGTTGGTGGGTCATCGCCTTAGAAATCCAACTTTTCTGCATGTCAAGTTTCAGAGTTTCAGAACCCAGTCTTAAAAATGCAATGGCTGGATGTGGGTCGCACCTTAGTCAATGTCAATGAGATTTTATCTATTGGGATATTCCATGCAATATCTCAAATATTCTTCAATCACTTTGGGGCGTCCTTCATGTTGCCATGGACCCACAGTCAGCAGCATTGCAATTGAGAAAGAATCGCCCGTTTTTTTGTGATTTCCCGGTCAGCCATCAAAGGGTGCAACGAAGGGAACTCGGGCAGTGCGTGAGTGCAGCTGTGCCGAAACCCGCGAGCCGATCCTAGCTTCGGTCCAACGTCCTGGAAGCGTCCAAGCAACGAGTTTAGCCTTCTGAAAGGGATGAAATTGAATGAAACCAGCAAGAATGCTGATAAAACTGAGGTGAGTGATGTGGATACGTTTCAAACATTCCTTTTGTTGGGAAGTCCTTGATTCCGTCGGGGTTATCCAGTGGGAACATGTGGGAACATGCTATTGGAACTGGGGTCAAAGAAGGTTGACAGTACAGCACTGCTTTTGCCTGCTATTTGCAGTTCGTTCCTAGGGTGGTCACCGAAGCAACATTTTCACATATTTTCACTATGGATCCACCCTAGTTGCACAGTGCACCATCTTGGGTCAAGCACTTTATCCCTGAAGTCACAACTACGTAGTAAGTAGGCTGTATTCCATTGACTCCCAATTAAACACGATGGAGACCTGATTTCGGGTATCAGCTAAGTGTGTCACCAGACTTTCCTCCAGGGTTTCTCGAGCCACTCACGCAGCAAAGGCGCCCCAGTGGGCAAAATAGAAACTGGTTGGTCATTTCAACTCCTCCCAAATGGGTATCCCGCTACACCCCCCAACTAAGCATCTTGTAGTGGAAGAATGATGCTGCAAACCAGTGGGTTCTGAGGGTAGCCCCCATTTTCCGAAAAAAAAAAACGCTATATCAATACTTGGAGGCGACTCAACCCAAGTAGGGAGAGCAGTGAATTGTTGAAACCGCCGACGAGTTTTACTTGCTCTCACGAGCAGTTATGCTAAGCATTGAAAAAGGCTGCTGCTCACAGAAGTAAGCGCGCTGCATCTGGCGCTTTCGAAGTGCTTTCTGCCACGCGGTTGGTGGTTCCAGCCTGGGCGGAACATCAGGAGGTCACCTGGCCATCCAAGGGGTACTCCAAGAGCTACTACGCAACGGGCCAAACGCTAAGAAATCCACCTCCCGGTTGCGGCTGATTCTGAAATATGATTCTTTGGTGTCGCATCTCTTATTGAGAAACATCCACAGTGACTTTGGCCCAAAATTCTGGCACCATCTCCATTGGTCAGTATACTGTTGATGGTGGTCCCATGTTTGTTCATTCTGAGCACACATCCGTTCTGAGATACATGGGTTAAATATATGTTTCATGTTTGTTGGTTGCAGTCCCAACATCTATCCATTCATAGTGCGGAGCGCTGCACAGGCCCATTTAGTCTTGTTAGCCTCCTTCGTCACTCTCCATATCAATGAAAAAATGCGGATTGTTCCATTTTTGACGGATCATACAGCCGATCTCTCTAGGACTAAGTAGCTTGCTCTCCGGTAATTTAGCATGGCCATGGAAAATAACCCATGTGCAAATGGCTTATGATGATTTACATATTAAACATGGCCGTTTTCCATGGCCATGGTAGACTACCAGAGGGTAAATCATCTACAAAAGAATCTCATTGATATATCGTAGCTGTTGGCTCTGTATATCATATGTATATATCATATCATGTTTGCAAATCACTATATACCACCTATATTTTGGTGGTTGGAATCCCACCCATCAAAATGGCTATACCAACACCATATCATGAGTGGCTAAAATCCAATTGGATAACGGCATCTCATGAGTGGACTTGAATATCAATAGTGCCACTATCCATGAGTTGGGATATGATCCATCAGTTGGGATACAAAAAAAAATCCTATGTTGGATATGATTACACCCGTAAGCGGCTTAAATCGTCTCCATGTTTGATCCGAACGCACTGATCCGGCGCCTCACAACGCCACCACGAGATGCTCGGCCTCGATATGCCCTCAGTGCAGGGATGGCAAAATCCAGGAAACCCCGTGGTTTTTGGACCCAAGTTTTTTTTTGGTTAACCTGGCTACGGAAAATGGATGAAAAGGGATGAAGTGAAAATGGATGAAATTGAATGAAAATCAATGAACATTGATGAAAATGGATGAACATGGAGGAACATTGACATTGATGATGTCCTTCTTAAGAGTGGTGACTTTTTAACAGCTATGTGAAATTGGCAGAGGGTACATCGGTTTTGACTTCCCAAGGTAAGGGATTCATGTAGGTTTCCCCTGCATCGGATTCCAGGAACTCAAATAGCTCATATCAAATGATATCTATCCTCAGTTGATATGAGGGATGTCCTTTCATTGCGTCACCCAATCTTTCGATACTCTGTGAGGCTGGCAGACCTGTCAGTGGCGAAGGACGATCTGTAACTAGTTGACAATTGCACGCTTTGTTGAAAGGGACCGGTGGATCCACTGTCATCCCAAGGTGTTTGTGTGTTTTTTCGTTCGCTGGTATTTTGAGCGGTGACATGTCAAATATGTCAAAAAGCACGGAGCTCACAGCCCACAATTGTCTCTCCATTGCGTAGCTCGACATAAACCTTGATGATCAACCCACTATTTTAGGTGCCAAATTTCGCATCTTCGAAGCGCGCATCAAGAAGCCCCATCCGGCCGCAAAGCCGGCTACATATGCCAGTGGTTTTCTATCCCTTGCAGGAAGCCAACTATACCAACTATAGGTTGCAAAGGCCTAGGTATCAGGAAGCCCCAATTTTTGCGCCAAAATAGCACTGTCCAATTCTCCGGAATCAGATTCGGTCACTGATTCCCGGCAGGTGGTCAAACTTCATCCTCTCAGATCACAGGAGTGTCATGAAGCAGGTGGTTTCCGAAGTCATTGGGGGCCCAAGTTAGCATCCAAGTCTAAATGATTGGTCCATGTTTTCCTTAGGGAAACCAATGATGATAAGGGCTACCCGAGCTCGTCATTGAAAGCGTCCCCATTTTTTGAGGCTCCTCAATTGCAAGGCACGTGCCACCTCCTTTGGAGCCTTCTGGAGTTCAGGTTCCTGTACCTGCAACCACTGTGGCTGGGGGCTCAGCAGCTGACCTTTTTCGAGATTGCTACTGTAGGGGCCCGACTGGGTCCCCAGGTTTTGGTGGTCTTGAATTCTCCAAGTTTTGGTGATGAAAACCGCATTCTCGGACGGAATTATACATGAATTGGTCAAGTACACAAGGCTTCCACCATGAGTATCCATGACTCTACAGCAAGACAGGACCGATGCACTCCGATTCTACTGGATGAGTTGGGGAAATCGGTACCAAATGCAGGAGGTTCACCAGGTCAAATCATCGGGGTCAAAGCCCGGTTGCAGTGGGGAGGCATCAAATGCATCAAGTTCCAAATGACCAGAGACATGATTAGTTGTAATATGAAAAATGCTGTGTAGATACCTTATTAATATATATATATATAATATATATATATATATATATTATGTCCAAAAAAACTATACAATGTCATGTGAATCATATGTCATATCATATCTATATATAATAAGCAATGACTCGTTGGAGGTGTCAAGCTCCAATTCATTGGACCCAATCCCCAGTGGAAATGTCCATCGTCTTCCCACCTTGGGCAATTCTGGCGCCGTCTCAGCATGGAATTCCTTTCGAAATTGTTCCAGCTGAGGATCGATTTGAGGCACGGGAGCCTGCGCGTGTGAACCGCTGAATCTTTGGAGATGTGATAGGCCCATCCAAAAAAGAAAAAAAATAACCAAAAAAAACTCGAAGTGCGTGGCTACGATCCAGCAAGAAATGCCAAAGCTGAAGCAACTTTTAGAGGAAATCGCCTTTCAATCGCAATGATTTTTTTCCCGGGCAGAAAGTCAAAAGATTGAGTATTCAGTTTCTGCCTATGAAGTAGTGCTTGAATCGTCCATCGAGGAACCAAAAATGATCTGGCCGATCACAGCAGATATCTCGTCCTCCTTACCTGCGATGGCTGCTCTGGTTCGCTCAGCATCCTCTGGGCTGGAACACTGGGCATCTCTCACATGAAAGTTCCTCTGCGTGCAAGAAGATAAAATCTGAGCAAGCAAAACCAAAAGAGCAAAGCCGAGCCAGCTCACGACCACCCATAGTATTGGCTCACTTCCGTCTGCTCGTTGGATGTTCCTGTCCAACCAATCACGAAGAACCTTAGGCGAGATGAGTTTCTCCAAGAAAAACTCTCCAGTCCAGCTTAAAAGCAACAAGAAGATGAAGGAGGCTATGGTAAGCTTTGTGAGAAGTGTTTCAAGGCAAGCACTGGTAGCACGTGTTCTGCGTGACCTGTCCGTTTCACAGCAAATTGAGTCGAAAACGCGACATATACTAAAACACCGCGCAACTTGCATAAATGTCCTGAGGCTAACTTCCTGCCGCCACACTCTAGCCTGGGCTACAGCAAAGTTGCTGGAGTCACCTGCAACTTTTATGGCAATGCCACGCTCCATTGCAGTGTGTAATTCAAATACACACCACAGGCGCAGGTGGATGGCTGCATTCTCAGTTCCAAGCAAAATCATCTTGCCATTGTCGGTGGACATGTGCTGCAACGCGACGTGAAAGGGTGATGTGTTGATATTTGCGAGCATGGTTCTACTATCCAGGTTCTGCGGGTTGGAAAGAAAGCAAACGTAAGCGGCCGCATCATGCGCAAGGTTGTAATTTCTCCATGCCTGCTTCAGAAAGCGATGAAACTCAAAGACTCCTTCCGCCCAAGCATGCGAGACAAAGTGCGATAGCTCTAAGCCTGCAAGAGACGCCACACAGTGTCCAACTTACTCCTGGCATCAGAAGAGAAGTGTCTGACGTGATAGGTTCGATCACTTGTGCACACACTTGGTACATGTTAGGACCAATCAAGGCATCATTGAACTTCGCTGTGCTGTAGCCAGGGGTGTTGCACATCTCACTGTGAAGCCATTTCTCAGACACAACAGCAGCAAAGTCATCCATGGAGGCAAGCGATATTGCCCAGCGGTTCGCAGGAATCTGGTCGTGAAGGAAAGCAGCCCCACTGAAAGCACCATGTGCGCTTTGCAATCGCTTGGCCTCGACAATCAGCTGCGCATTCAATGCCTCCTGGCAGAGGATCTCTTTGAGCTTCTCCAAGCTAGTGTCTCTGGCAAGTTCTACATCATCAATTGGCAAAGTGCGTTCCGAGCTGGGGCTCAGGCGAAGTGTCAACAAACCATGAGCACGCTGCTCTGGGAGCAGCAACTCTTGTGGCACTGCTAATCCAAGCACTGCGTCACCCTGGGTTTTAACACAGAGGTAAGGCTCAAATGGTGAGACCTGTCTCAACGGGGTCGCTTGTGTGCTGCGACCCAATAGAATCGGACCTGGGACTGCGCAAGCACCTAGGCCTGGGTGCAAATTGCAAGGTCCTTCACCAGGTCCACGCTGTCATCTTTATCTTTGAGGCCTCTGGGCATAAGCCTAAATCAGCTTGGGCCAGGCTTGAGCCAAATTGGCTACGGAATATGGACATACAATACGCATGAAATTGTATGACTTGGAATTTAAAAACTTGTAAACTGTTCATTTCTAGTCATGGCGAACTAATATGAACTAATCTACGAATACATGAACTAGTGGCCCATTTTGCCTGAATCTGGAAGTCATGAGTTCCGCAGATATCGAAGCAGGTCGGCTCCCACAAGAGGGCCCAAGTTGGGGAACTGATTCTGAAGCTTGGATGATTTTTGATGTATGGATGGCCCTGAATAGCCTTGGCCAACTTCGACTCACTAGGTGCTTTTAACAGCTTTGTACCTGTACCCACATCGAACGGTCATGGAGCCTTGAAAGTCACCATAGATTGGTATATATCTTACATCTGCTGGGACGGTCCTAAATCTTAAATTAAATTAGGAACTACAGGAAGTGGATAGTGAGTGGGGCTGCGTCCTATTGTATCCCAGTTCAAAGCGTGCACAGAACTATCTTTCCCAAGGCAGTTGTTGCATAACTTCAGGGATTTGTCCCAACACCTGTTGTTAAAATCAGGTTAGTTCATGACTTCAAAGCCCCACAATTCTCTAAAACTGTTGTTTGCACCCCTTATATTCAACATAATTCAACATGAGACCCCAACAATTTAGGTCTGAAGATGGTTGACCCCCCCCCCCGGCTCTATCTCTGCCTGCAATTGGTCAAGGAAAACGGCCAGCAGATCATTCTTCAGCTGGCCTCCCGTCAGGTGCAATGGTAATTGGTTTGTGACCATGGTCATTTAATCATCTTTAACCCACTTCTAAACAAGCCAATGTATGCTAATGTGGCTTTAATGTGGCAAACCTAGTCGTAACCCCCAATTTTACCAGAAATGGATTGCAAGAATAATCCCCAAGGAAGCCAGGGCCCGGCACCGGCACCTTCATTGGCCGCGTTGGCAAGGGTTTTAAACCACGCGTCCAACCTGTGTCAGAGCGCTCACACTCATTGGATGGTTTAAAGCCTAGATTTCACCGGGAAAAATGGTGATTTCAACTGTGGATTCAACAAAACCAATCCAATGGCAGATGGCTCCAAGACGCAGTGGCTCTGAAAGTGAGTGACTCATACCTCCCATAAAATAGCACAAAAAAATCACCATGTTCATAGAAGTTCATTACGGGAAAATCTTGGAAAATGCCCTCGGGCAGATCAACAGCCAGGGCCAATCACCGCACCTTTTCACGGTCCCAGGAAGGCCACCATGATGCGCAAAGCGTGTGTCCTGTTGTGGCACCGTTGAACCGGAACTGGGCAAGGGCTACGAAGAAACATGGGAAATTCCTTGGAAATCTATGGGTATATCATGGGTATGAAGTATGCATACATGTTTTTATGTTTATCTATACTGCTATTTGTTATTGATCTATCTATCTATTTATTTGTTTGTTTATCTATTTATTTATGCATTAATTCATGTATGCATTTATTTATTCATATGCTACACATCTGGATAAACTTAAATCATCTGAAATCTCATCGTAAACCTGAAACGTTCGGCCCAAAAATGGGGTACCGTCGGGTAATGAAACTTTGCAATTTGAAATCCCCTATAAATGGATGTTTTAATGAGAAAATTATCTAAATATAAATGGATTGACCATTTGGGACCTAGCGAACTGGGGCAGATCCTACATCCAACAAGTCTGAAAATCATGTTGACCCAAAACGAAACTACAGATTGGAACGTTCCCCATGACAGCCGCAACCTTCGGTAAAAAAAATGTGCCCAGCCCACCTGGAAATGCGTTTTGTAGTCGGTCCCAAGCTCCTGCACAGCACAAGGAGGATCATTTATACCATGAAGACAATTCAGCAACCTGAAAGAAACTAATTTTGGGAAATCATTTCGGATGATGGTATGGTATGTATGGTAATGGTAATGGTAATGGTAATGGTAATGTTAATGGTAATGGTAATGGTATGGTAATGGTATGGTAAACTGATTCAGCAGCGTTGTTACCCTGCCAAAGGGGCCAGCTGCCCATCCCGATCCGTGCCCGTCGTGGTCCAAAAAGAATGGTCTAAACGCACGTGATCTAAACTAATTGGCGTGCCCAAAGTTCGTGTTCGTAAGAGGCTCGAAAATCTTCACAATTTACCGTCAACCTGCAGTGAGTTCAGCGTGTGATAATCAAAATATCAATAGATAACTAATATAACTGATGGCTATTCAATGGATGATTTCTTACGATAATAATATACAATAACTATCTTCATGGATAACCCCTTCCCCCCCCTCATTACCCAACACCCTGGTGGAATGTCTTGGATCTGCCAACTTTTGGATCGCCAACTGATTGCAGCAAACTGTTCAGCCTTGACATTTGATTGTTTCACAGCGTGCTATGAAAAATTACCATGTCTAAAAAAGACATGTTCAATAGCTATGTTCAATTACCAGAGGGCAATCATATACTTGATCATGTTGTGTTAAAATCAGATGTTTGCATACTCTTTGTGTAGGGCATGCATCCCCTATAAACCCTCCTGCAATCTCTGACATGGCAATGGGAAGTCCTTAATTTCAAGCGGAAATTCATCCATGAAAAGCCACGGACCCAGGTCTGAGTTGCCTTACATCAGTTCTATCCGGCTTGCTGGAAGACGTCTTGGTATGGATCAAATATGGCACAATTTCAATCTTTAGATGATTTTCCAGCAATGGCGCTCCGGGACGGGTATCTCGTCAAATACCGAGTAATTAATCAATTTCAAAGAATGAGAAATAATGTACCTAAATAAATAAATGAGTAAATAAGTAAATGAACGAATAAATAAATAAATAAATAAATAAAATATACATATATATCTTTATATAAATATACATTGTTGAAATAATTGAATGATCAATGTGATCTGCCTCATGATTATTGATTGAATAATGATAATAGTGAGTGTACCCGCAAACAGCTCGTTTTGCCCAACATCACTGTTCGTTTTGAGGTTTTAGGTCCCCTACCTCAGCTTTTCAGGTTTGAGAGAGTCTCGGGCAAACAAAAAAAAAGGTGCTTGGCCATCAGCGGGGCAATCTGTTCAAAGATGAATGATGAAAATTCATGATCGATAAATGTACACACACATATATATATATATATACATATATATATATATATATCATCTTCCTGGGCCAGCAGCTATGCAGTTCCGAGATCACAAAAACATGTTCTTGGGATGGTCCCCCCAATCTCAATCCCAAAACAATCGGGGTTACTACCCGCGCTTCGGTCGAATCTCCCCCCACTGGTTGTCCACTAGATCTCCCCATTTTTCCATCGAATTCCCTCGAAACTACGCTGCTGCTCCTTCTTGACATGATCGTGGAGCTTGCTTCGCAGCTCGCTGAGAGATTTTTTGCACGTCCATTCGGCCATCTGCAGCGCGTTTGGGAAAAAAATGCATCTGGCTATGGCAATTGTGGTATCATATGTAGATATACTAACACCAAGAATATGATACATTGTTGTTATTGTGATATCATGTACTATTGTGATGGTGGTATACTATGTTATTATAGCTGGTAATGCTAATGAGAGTATTGTTGTCAATATTATAATGCTATTGTGGTGTATTGTCAAAATGATGCATAATATAATCACAATTTCATACGGCCATACAAAAAACAATAGTATTAGTAATACTATATACTATATATATTCACATGAAAATGTATAGGACTATATCTATGCTGCATACTTACACTATATGATAAAACTTATAACTATGAAGTATCCCAAAACATGGCTCTTTCCACGCTGTAAATCACTTTGACCACTGGCCTTGAGAGCCCAACCACAGCCGAAGTTTGTGCTGATGAGTTTGAATCCCGGATGGTTTCCTGCAATCTATGGCTAATCTTAGATTAGATACCTACAAAAGAAGCTATTTCTTTGAGACTGTTTCCTGGATGTTTGGAAATGAATCAAGTAATCCATCAAACCAAGGTCTACCCGGAGTCTACCCAGTCAAATGCTGAGGCCGACCCGTTCACCACGTGAAAAGGTGGAGTTCAACTTGCACTGCAGGTCATACCTCGGGCCAGGCCGGAGCCACCCATGGATGCTCAGTTGGGGGTGATTTATTTATCGCCACAGCGAGCTGACAACTCTGCCCATCTCCCAGTCCTTGCGACATCGACATCCAAGACACATTTGATCCTCGGAGGTTGGAAGCCTCGGGAGACCACTGGAACTTGAAAGATGGACGGTCAACATGTCCTGTGACACAGCGACAAAATTGCAAGTACCTTGCATGGTGCTACAGTATCCTCCCTTTTCTGGTCAACTGTCAGTTGTTGTGTTTGCTGGTTAGGTTTATGTTTGATCCATCTTCATCCGTATGAATCCACCTTTGTCCTGCTGAAATCATTCTGAACTTTCCCAAAAAAAGTTGAAACCCATCTCAATCCATCTGAAATACAACTCAATTCATCTTAAATCCCTTCCCGTATTAATCCATCATATTTGCGACCCCAAATCCAACTTGATCAATCATCTTTGTTGCTTCTATCTACATTTGGGGGGTTCTTCAAATGGTGGATCCCCAAGTCACCATAGGTTTGAATACTAAAAATGCTTGAATTCTGGATACGGGGTAACCCCATGACCAAGGAAACCTCCATTTCTGTTGGTTAAAACATGTTCAAAGCCCATTTTTCCCCGCGAACTCCGTCACCTGGGTCAGTTCCCAAGGCATTCTTCGGACCAAGGTACCAGGAGCGGCCGCCGGCTGCGACGTGCTCGGTGACGTTGATGGACAGCTGCGGCTGCGTGTCGCGGAAGTAGCCGAATTTCCACCTTTTTCTTTCCGCAGGGCATGGATTGGTGGGACAAGTATAGGAAGAATTTAGGAAATGATAGGCATATTTAAAGGATAACTATGAAAAAATGGATGGATGGGAAAAAGATGGGAAAGATTTACCCCTCGCCCATTGTTTTCTTTAATTCTAATGGATAAGAATAGGGTAATGTTGGATATATCATCTATCAAGCTATAGATGGATTTACCTGGTTACTTTTTATGTAGCTATGCAAGTCATGGCCCATTTAAATCATTTAGTTCGATGATTTATGATGATTTACCTTTTCAAGACGGTGATTTTTCATAGCTGCACCAAATTACTAGAGGGTAACCTCTGAAAGTCAGGTGTGGGATTGTGATACTTTTTTTTACCTAAAAAAAGAAGGAGTCATTTGGATTTTCTGGGTTACCGTGCTGGCATGTGTGACTACATATACATATATGCGCAAATACTTGTATACATTTGGAAAATCCACTATTCATAGCGGATTTTCTGGCGAAACCATGGCTTTTCCATATCTATGTTAACTTACTCCAGGATGCTGGGCAAATAGCAAAACATCGCAACGGAAATGCTATCAAACTGTGGTGATTGGTGTGGGCCTTGGAGTACCCCATCCAAGAGCAGTCGTCACCAATGATGGGGGGTACAACAGGTAGATTCGCAATAACACAATATGTACATTGCATAATATAAAATGATCAAGAAATGGAATGTAGCCACCAACAGTGATGGACTTGTTTGCCAATAAATGGGCGAAGAAATGATTTGCCCATCACAATGAAACCATTCGGAAAATGGGGATCCATCGTTTCTTGGATGACCCTACCAGTTCGTAATTATAGCTCAGCAGGTTTGCATTGAAAGAAAGCACATGTGCCACAGATCGAAGGCATGTGGGTCTTTCTTAAAATGAAGAATCCCAAAAACCATAGGTTTCAATACTAAAATAGTTTAATTTTGGATGATTTGGGGGATACCTCCATTTCAGGAAACCTCCATGTAAATGTTTTTAACACACATCCTCACCCTCCACAATTGGTAGTCTGTTGCAAACCTCAATCGTTGGCCTTTTCGGGGATAAATGGTGGGGTCCTTATCTGGTTGGTTTCAAGTCATCCCAAGAATATCCCTCAATTGGATTCATTTTTGGGATATCATTCCAAATGGGATGGGAAACACGAGATGATTGAAACATATTGAAACCAACAAACAGTTGGGGTCATGATTCTAGTAATTGGATTCGTATCACTGGACGATCTTTTGCCTCCCCCAGTCTTCACTCAACTGCAGCTGAAACGCAGATAGCGTCGAGAGTCTCCGATGTGTTCCATCAGCCGGTGATGTTCCTGGCCCAGCCGCATGTGACACGATCCCCAGCCGGTACATCAAGGTCCCTGCTGGGAGACCGGCGATTTTCCAGTGTTCTGCTTTCTTGGCAGGATATGGGAAAACTAGGAAGATGTCCCGAAGCCGGATTTCTTCAGTCAGTTCGGAATGATTTGGGGACCCAATCCAATTCCCATCGACGCCAATTCACTCCTACAAACTGAGGCCCCCAGCCTTACGAAATCGCTAAATTGACTGGGATCATCTTAGATCACTTGGTTAACTAGGGGTTATGAATTTCTATGGCTTTATATAACTCTAGTTAATGAAGTTATAAACCAACAAACACAAGTGGGGTGCCTCATCTTGTAGCTTCGTTGGTTGAAACTCCATCACGAGCCTCCGACTGGACGCTGTCTCTCGTGGACTGGGAACACTTGCCTTGGCTCAAAGGATTCCCTGGGTTTTTGTTGGGTGATCATAGTGACCGGGTGAACTGGAAAATATACGGACGCATATTATTCTTAGATACGTAGATAGATAGATAGATAGATAGATAGAATAGAATAGAATGGAATAGAATAGAATAGAATGGAATGGAATGGAATAGAATAGAATAGATAGGATAGGATAGGATAAGATAAGATAAGATAAGATCAGATCAGATCAGATTAGGTTAGATTAGATTAGATTAGATTAGGATAGATAGATAGAATAGAATAGAATAGAATAGAATATAATAGACTAGACTAGAATAGAATAGAATAGAATGGAATGGAATGGAATGGAATAGAATAGAATAGATAGGATAGGATAGGATAAGATAAGATAAGATCAGATCAGATCAGGTTAGGTTAGATTAGATTAGATTAGGATAGATAGATAGATAGATAGATAGAATAGAATAGAATAGAATAGAATAGAATAGAATAGAATAGAATAGAATGGNTTAGGTTAGATTAGATTAGATTAGGATAGATAGATAGATAGATAGATAGAATAGAATAGAATAGAATAGAATAGAATAGAATAGAATAGAATAGAATGGAATGGAATAGAATAGATAGGATAGGATAGGATAGGATAAGATAAGATAAGATCAGATCAGATCAGATCAGATTAGGTTAGATTAGATTAGATTAGGATAGATAGATAGATAGATAGATAGAATAGAATAGAATAGAATAGAATAGAATAGAATAGAATAGAATAGAATGGNTAGGTTAGATTAGATTAGATTAGGATAGATAGATAGATAGATAGATAGAATAGAATAGAATAGAATAGAATAGAATAGAATAGAATAGAATAGAATAGAGTAGAATAGAATAGAATAGAATAGAATAGACTAGACTAGAATAGAATAGAATGGAATGGAATGGAATAGAATAGAATAGATAGGATAGGATAGGATAAGATAAGATAAGATCAGATCAGATCAGATTAGGTTAGATTAGATTAGATTAGGATAGATAGATAGATAGAATAGAATAGAATAGAATAGAATAGAATAGAATAGAATAGAATAGAATAGAATAGAATAGAATAGAATAGAATAGAATTAAATTAGAATTAGAATAGAATAGAATAGAATAGAATAGAATAGAATAGAATAGAATAGAATAGAATAGAATAGATTAGATTAGATTAGATTAGATTAGATAGATAGATAGATAGAGATATACATTCCTAGAAAACCATAGATAGTCATATGTATATATAGATATATATATATATACATATATATTTAATATATCATGCATAAGTTCAGTTGAACTGTCAGGCAGGTTCTATGTAAAGCCTCTTTCACGGAACATCCGTGAAAAATGGGTAGCTGATCCGTGGTTCGCCCAAACCATCCCTGTGGACTATCAAATCACTACACTCCATGGATTTCAGGAATTCCTGCAGGAAACCATGGGTTTTCTCCGGGGTTCCTGTAGATTTCCCCTTAAAACCATGGTTTTGACCATCAAGAATTGGGCATCACCATTTTTTCGCATCTCCGCCAAGTCGCTGGTTCTACGACGCTCCGGTTTGAATTCGGACAAGGTCACGCTATCCATCGGTTGCGGAGCCCTATGGCAACATTCGGACAGCAGGGTGATGATTAAACTAGATCTATCTATCTAACTATCTATCTATCTATCTATCTATCTATCTATCTATCCTAATCTAATCTAATCTAATCTAATCTAATCTAATCTAATCTAATCTATCTATATATCTAGAGTTGCTACGGTTAATAAACTAGATATGTATATATATATATGTGTGTGTGTGTGTGTTTATGGATATCAATGTGGAGGTTTCCTAAACTAACTGAGGGTAACCCCCGCAAGTCACCATGGGTTTCAATTTCAATACTAAGACTAAAATGGTCTAATGACTTGGATCATTTGGGGCACCTTTATTTCAAGAAACCACCATGTAGACCGTCGGCATCTTTGAATCTCTAAGACTGAAACATCAAGATCCTTCAGCATCTCCAAACCAGCATTGTTGTCAGGGGTCTCCGGTCGCAAAAGAATATCGCTCTTTGGTTTAGCCGCGAAGCACCAGGGTGCACTTTACGGTGCAAACCCCCCAGAAATGCCAAGAATCCGCCCTCAACTGACCCTTCCATCCATGAGTGGCTAGAGTTTCCTGAAGATGAACATCTCAAAAATAAAGACGGGTAGTCCAAAGTCACCTCTTACCCATACTCCATCCCGTGGCGACTCTGTGATACTAAAAAGGTGTTAGGAAAATGATTTTGAACCCAAAACTGTACAAAGATGTTTCCCCTTCATTCGGTATACCCATATTTTGCGAAATCGCTTAAATTTCATCATTTCCCAGTTTTTCACTGCGCCAGCCAACCCCCATCTGTTTGCCTGCTGGGCAAACAGCGGGTAAAAGCCCACATTCTTCAAGCTAAACAACCCCCCGAATTAGATCGTCTTCACTTGAGTAAACCCCATTTGTCATCCCCAAGTTGCACAAATCACTACAGTTTCAGTTTCAGTTCCCCCGAGTTTTCCAATTTCACCCTCCAGCAATCAAACGTGGCAACTGCAAATCCTGGTTTTACTGTGGTTTACACGGGAAAAGCATCGAACTAAAAATCGGGGATTTTCCATCACCATGGACACGATGGACACCATGGACCCCCCCGGCCTCTCCACAACCTCCTCCTGCTCCTTAATATCCTCCAGTCTCGACAGCCTTGAGGCCTCAGGTGCCTCCTTCGAGGACTTTGAGCCCAGGCTCTCCACCGCGGCCACTTCGTCGCCGTGCGCCGAGGCGGCTTCCTTGCTGCTGCGACGCAGCTCCTGCCTCGGGAAAAATGTGGAAAATGTGTGAAAATGTCAAGCAGAGGGATGGGGACACCTTCCTTTTGGGGTGGGTTTGATGCGCCCAAAATGGCCAATTTTCATGGCGAAAATGATGATAATGACAAGCCATCAATTTCATGTTGATTATTTTCCCCTAGAATTGAAGGCAAACACACTGGGCAGCTGCTTCTTACCGACCCTTCAAACCCCACTGAATCTACATAGGATGATCATGTCCACCCTGGTTGATAAATTGGAGATACCCCTCAAAAGAAAGGCAAAATGCATTTCAAATGGGACTCTCTCCTGAAACAGCCCAAGCATGTATGAATCACTCCAGAGCCATTTTTAAAAAAAGGTAGTGCCGATACCCCTGTTCATGACTGATTCATTTCAACAAAACACTAGGAACATACAATATATATATATATATATAAAATCGCAACCATAGCATTACAGCGACTTCCCCAAAAGATGCAACTAAACCGACATTTGCCCTAATGACATTGGTGGTTTTCCGCCCATCACTAAATCTCATCAGTCTATAGGCCATTGACATCTATTGACCATTGAGGATCATCATCTTAAGTCTGGTCGGACATACGCTCTGGAAATCCGCTCCATGGCTTTCTGGAAGACCCCCCAATTTAAACACCCTCATCGCATGGTCCCAAAATGTCCCAAATAAGTACAAATCCTCTACTAAACCATGGTTGAGGGGGTGTTTAATATCAAAAGTCAAAAGGGATTAGTACGATGGCTTTCCCATCTAAATGCCTTGATATCGGCGATTTTCTAGCCGTGGTCACTGGGACGCTCCTGGGTCCCCCGACATCTGTTTCCTTTCTTCCAAGTGTTGCTTGGCAAGGTCCCGTGCACGTTGCCACCTCAGTCCATTTAGAGGATGACCACCTCAACCAGAAACCCTTGAATCAACTCATGCGTATAGGTACATGATGGCCACAAGGATGGGAAATGGGTCATTTTCCCCCTTGATCCACCCATTTTTCCTCCAAACGTAGAGTGGCCGGGAAGCGCGTTTGGGGGCAAATGAAATGAGTGCTGCTTCGATACCTCCTTTTTGGATGGCACCTCTCATTTTCAGAGATATTGAAAGATCAGGATAGATCGGGTATGTTTCACAGGCTTAAATCCGAATAAATGTAGGTTTATGCACCTATTCTATGTAGATTCATGCGCGGCCGAATGGCCGAATGGATCTTCCCCCCTGCTAAGGCCGCAACAATTTTCACCGGGCTTCCCCACTTCGCTTTGGTCGCGTTGTGCTCCGCCCGGATTTTTTCAAACTTCGTCATCGCGGCTGGATGCGATCAGAACACACGCGGAGATCAAAAAATGGCACGCTGGAGCCGGGAACATGGGCATCCAACAAGCAACGAAAATGGAGGACTACAATGGACTAGAATCAGTGTGGCCGGGGTCCAGACATGTGTCATCTATCAAGCAGTGCCTTGAATTAGACACGTACACCACGCTACTTTAGGCAGAATCAGGTAATCTGCTGGGGAAACCTATTGATGACTGGTTGGTCAACAAGGTAGGTTGGATGCTGGCAAAATTGAATGTGTTCCGCTGCCAACCATGGCCACATTTCACACAATTCATGCACCACCAACACATGCATATAGATACGACAAATCAGTACATACCTGAATAGCAACATTGAACATGTAAGAATCATGAGTGTCATATTAAAGTCCACATATATCACATGTGTTTTCTCGGCAAAGCTGCCAGACCATCGCACCTCCAAGCGGTCGAAGCGGATTCCGCCGCAGAAGTCCTGAGATCTCGTGGAAACGGGTGGAAACGGCTGTGCGCATAGTGAATGATTCTCTATGTATATGGATGTATGGTGTACAGTATGCACACATATGATTTGTAAGTAAAGTACATAGCAAACATGCATGTAAAAAGTGATTTGTAAACATGTCAGGTATACATGATATATGATGTGTCATGTGGTATACACATACATCTTACCGTAATACATGAAAATAAATACCATCGGATAACCAAAGATACGGGTCCGCGCCCTACACTGGGACGATCGTCGGTAGCCATTTCTACCGGGGTGGATCCCGAAGAAGACCTTTACACTCTCCAGGTTGCTTCAATTGGGCCGACCTTTGCTCACTTTTTGCTGCTTCTCATCTTTGATGGTGAACATTTCACATACCCGGTTTTTGCAGATCTTATTTTGAATCTTGGCCAACTGTAACACTATACATGTTGCAACTGTGTGGCTGTTTGAAGTTTTAAGGTGGAGATGGGTCAATATCTATGCACTAAATTCCACATGGAAGCTATTTCGATGTGAAGACCAGGGTTGGAGGGTTTTGATTCGCACATAGCTAATCTCCATACCATGCAAAAAGAGGTCACCGTCAACCTATTAGCATCGGCTAGTCGTTGTGGATCACCATCCCCCCTATCATTGCTACGGGACTCATCATTTAATGTTGGGAATGGTGAAAAATTACAAGTGCCCCTATAGTTTCCCAGAATTTCCCATAATTAGCATCTTTTCTTGTCTCAATTTCTCCGAGATCTTTCCCAATCATCCCCAGTGTGATCATAGAACAAATTTGATCATAGAACAAAAATCCCCAGGAAATCCCCCCCCAAAAAAAAAACATCAAAAAAACATCCCCCCAAACGTTCCGGACGTCTTCCAACATTCCTCCCTGCCGCCATTTGCCAAGGTGCTGCAGCCATCAGTACGGCCTTGGAAGTTTCCCAGGCCACCAATCGCCTCCAGGGGATTATCCTATGGAAAGAAGAGATTTTTAGAGGCAGAATGTATAGAGATAGAGAATGGTGGATGGTGAACATTGTAGAGATTTGTTTTGATTTTATATGTATCCAATCATTTCTGAAGTGAGTCATTCTGTAGGGATTTATTTGGAGATAGATGAGGAGCATAGAGTATTGGAATGTATTGGATCCTTCTTGTGGTCAGCTGGGAAAAGCAATGGAGAATGGTAACAGTATATCAATATCTACCAAAGATATAGATGTAGAATGGTGTAGATACAGTAGGTACTTAGACATGTTTACATGAGAAAGATTCATTTTCGCGTGGAATTCCGAGACAAGCAGATATTTGCTCTAGACAATGTAGAGATTCTACATGTAATGTCTCGGTATATAAAGAAACACAATTTAAAAAATGAAACCTCCAATAGACCATCAAATATGACATAGGCTACCCTCTGGTAGACTAACATAGCTATTGAAAATGGCCATTGAAATAGTGGATTTTCCCATTAATAGCATGGTGATTTTCCATAGCAAACTGTGGCTGTTTACCAGAGGCCGGCCGCCTCTCTGGCAGCAACTGGAGCAGTTGCCGCGCAGAAGTCCCAGCACCGAGACCCACCAATCCCAGACCTCAGGCTATGGCGATAGTTGGCATCTACCCTAGGGTAAACTAACAGTTTGCTATGGAAAATCACCACTTTTAATAGGAAAATCAACTATTTCAATGGCCATTTTCAATAGCAAACTGTTAAATTACCAGAGGGTACCCTAGGGTAAAGTCACATAGATGTGGAAAAAAAACGCGATGAATGTAGATATTTTCCGAATGGGAAAGCATGGGTTGTCCACATCTATGTTTGTTTACCCTAGGGTTCAGCTTTGGCATCTCAAATTTGACGAAGTGGGTCATACCCACATTGTCACCCACTTGGATATAGGATAAAGTACAGGGTTCCCAAGTACAGGGTTGCTCCCTGGCCACTCCAAATACGTTTGGGGTGAAAAGGATAGCATTGCGGCTAGAATTTACTTAATAATTGGATATGATTGGTTGGAGCAACCCTGCTAAAATTTGTCATTTGTGGGAAGAAGAAGTGACACTTCAAGCCGCAAACAATTAAATCGAAGGCAACATGAACAGCGTTCGGCTTACAAGAGTTGGGATTGGAGAAGACAAGAGGATGGTTTTGAGCCAATGAACATGTCATCAACAACAATGGAGATCTCTTGGCAAGAACCTCAAGCACTCCATTTTTTGGTATCAAAAGTCATCAGATCAAAGCCGCTCTGTTCAATCAACAAAGGGACCAACCAAATATGTGTACCTCCTTTTAAAATGTTTCTTCTTACTAAGAGTAGGTTCTGCAATGTTCTGTATGGTTCTATCGGATGCAAACATAGCAGAAATGTACTAAGACAAACAGGTGGACTGTGATCAGTCGCACTGATCCGTTCATGAGTAAAATGCAAGTTGGGTCGTTAGAACAACAAGAGAAAATTGAGTTATCACCCGACAAAATTAGAGTTTCCACCCAACAAAAATATACAAATTGCATTGAAGTGCAATTTTCGATCCTGACAGTCGTCCATTTAATCAGCCAAATTCGGTACGAATTAGGCTCAAATTCCCACAATGCGGACCGCCCCCACTTATAAGTTGCGTTATATCCCTCATTAACTGCAAACATCTCTGCCAGAAATCCTGCTTAATCTAACCTGCTAATAAACCAACTTAGCTATGGAGCACCACCTTATAGGTTCTGTGACCGTCGGAAAGCAACGCCTTTTTCACCGCGTCTTTCCGCTGTCACTTTGGACGGGAGGACGGGATATGGAAAAGACGAGGCGTGGCGTGCCGCAGAGATTTCTAATAACATGCTGTATTGACCATGACTAATTGTGGGTTAGTCCGGCATGGGGTTTACCACCCCAGCTCATCTTTACTATGCTTAAAACCCTGTCGAAAATGGCTTTGGAGCATGAGATTGACGGTGCAGTACTGTACTTAATGGTTTTCTTGGAGTAAGTAGTTCCGATTTGATAAGGTGACATGAAACATGCCCTTGGGTTGTTTAACATAGCTATGGAAACTGGCCCGTTTTAGAAATGATTTATGATGGCTTACCTTGTGAAAACGGGGATTTTCCAGTTCGCCACATTAGATAACCAGAGGGTAATCCATTGAATGTGGTAAACCCAACAATAAACTATACCCTAAGTCACCTTTTTGATGGGTGGTATAAACCATCCCCAAATGGTAGATTTATTGTTGGGTTGCCTACATTACAAGGTTTGACAGTTGTTCCACTATTGGTTTCGAGTTCACATCATGTCATCGAATTTTCGGTGATGCCACCTCAACAAATATTTCAAGAACTTGAGTCTGTCTCAAAATAGGGTACCCCCAAAATTTCATTCTCATGTGTTTTTTGAAAAAGAAAATGACCATAAACTGGGTACCCCCCATCCTTCCTGTTGTTGACTCCCATGTTTAACAGTAAAATCACTACTAGCATCTTTGATACTTGTAACCACCAGAAAACATGTCCATGGTAAATCGCCCACTTTTTCGGACAGAGCCGTGCCAAAAACCTCTGGGTAAAGTGCCATGATACCAATTCTATCCCATGATTTTCCCATAAATCAACTCACTTTTTCTCAGATCTTGCCAAATTTCGCATGAATTTCCCATTAAGAAATCAATAAATCCGATGAATGTCCTAAATCTCCATGAATTTCGCATGATTCTCCCATGGCTTTGCCACGAATTTCCATCGCCTCAGACCTACCTGCGTTGTGGCGGCGCTTCAGAGGCTCACGAGCTTCACGTCCTTCGCGTCCTTGCCATCGTCCTTGGCCACAAGCTCCCGCAGCACGCGGTGACGGTCCCTGGCGCGGGATTTCATGGGGTTTGAATGGTGATTTTTAACTGTTGACGGGGGATACAATGGGAATTCAATGGGGATATAATGAATCTAGAACAAATGCAATAAATAGTAATAATTCACCAATCTTTAAAAAAAACACATGAAAAGGTCGGCCATTTTGGGATGAGTCCTCCTACTAGCCAGTATTCCTACTGACGTCGCAGTGAGGTCACTATAACTTATTCAGACGTATATGTCCACATTCAATTGTGCGTGTGTGTATAGTCATCCAGTTTCTTGATTGGCTCATCCTAACGTGTAGAGGTCAAAAACTCTGTTTGTTGCAAATAGAATTTCTGCACTCAGCCAGTTTGATGCAAAATCACGGCAGGTTTTACTGGTTCAACGCCAGCGTTTGCTAGTTACGTCCTCAGTTTTGTCCTCATGTGTGTGTGTGTGTCAAATCCCTTTTGTTTCATCCAAAAAGCTTAGCAGAACTCCATGGTTTGTTGATCAACATGTATAAGAATCAGTTTTTGTTGCAAGGGTAAAGGTTTGAAAAAGCCCAAAAAGTTTGGAAAAGTCAACTCTGCATGTCAAAACCAACCATTTCCGGATGCCCCACAAGTCGCTCGCTAGTGAAGATCCTGTTCAACAAGCTATTCAAGGTGGTGCTGCTTTTGAAAAAGGATTCAAACTGAGGTGTTACAGCTTTGAACCTCACCCCAAGCCCAGCTGCAGACCTTTTCGGCGTGGTACGCGAGGCGCCACTGGTGGACACGCGCGTCTGCACCCTGGCGTTCATGTTTTTGCTCTCCCTCAGAAACCGTGTTTTTGCTTCCAAAAATAGGGGGTGGCCATTAATTTGTCTCAAAAAAAACAAAGTTGACCTTGTGCCCAACGGCGCCTCTCTGCAAGGTCCGTATTCTTCTTTGAGACATAGGCGCTTCCGGCGGCAGACACGCCCTGTTGTGTTGACCCGGGAAAAGGGGACTTGTCCATTGAAATGTTTGATCACCGGAGGGTAAACCCACTAATCAACCATCCACAACTTTGAAATAAATGGGTGGCACATCCCATCCCAATTGGGGTTTACCATTGAGTGTTCCACATTAATGTACGAAGCTTAGCCAGAAAGTGGCAATTTCATGCGCTCAAAAGCTGGGAAAGCAAAGGAAAAACCATGGACAAATGGGAGGTTGACATGGCACTTGATGTTCGGTCCCCCTCAAGATCTACCCTCTGATTATGCAACGTAGCTATTGAAAATCACCATCTGTAATATGCAAATCATCATAGAAATCTATAAATGGGTTTCCAGTTCGCTATGTCAAATAAGCAGAGGGTATCAGCAAATGGTCTGCAAGATTCTGCAAGTCTACAAAGTCGGCTGCTTGGAGCACTAGATTCCCATGCCATCCATAATGGTTCTATGTCTCACGTCAGAGAATAGTATAGATTAATCCTCCAAGTACAAGTTAGAAACCTTAGAAACCTCTGATATACAAAATCTGAAGAGTCTACAAAGCTCATTGAAATCTCCTCGAAAGATTGAGCATTTGCGAACGATGGACCACCATGATCCAACCCACGGAGGACGGATCTTGCTGGTGAAATCCACCCTTTTTGGCTGGCCAGCTCCCATTGATATGTTGGCATGGAACACGTAGATGTATATGCACGTGTATATGTAAATCATGTAGGAAAGATCACTGACCTGAATCCAGGCCTCCTTTGGGGTAGTTACCCCAATCCAATGTCCCATCATTCCAGTCACGTAAAGCGACGCTTTAGGTCGCAAGTTACAGTTTGTCCTTTTTTATCGTCCCCAGTGTATCCCCATCCACATCATCCACAAAAAAAAAAACATGTATACCACAATTGTATCATCACTATATCATTCTCTATCTATCTATCTATCTATCCATCCATCCATCTATCCATCTATCTATCTATCCATCCATCTATCTATCACCGTGATATCCTCATTCTACAACCATTCTACCACCATTTCTACGTGTCAAATCACCATTTTAGGCCCCCCAAACCTTGGAAGCGCAAGGTGCGGAGGCCGACAATTGATCTCCTGGGCGATTCATCTCACTGGATTGGTTTGGAGGGAAATTCGACAGGAAAGCCATGGATTTTCCTATGAAATCTGGGAAAATCCTGCATATTTCCCCTAAGCCAATCCACTGATCATCTGGAACCAATGACAAATAGGACTAAACTGGTGGATATTGAAGAGCAACTTCTTTTCATATTGGAAAGGCAGTTTAAATTGATCAAATATGTTCAACAAACGGAGATTGATAATTAATCATGTGTGATTTTTCTTCAGGTTCTCGTGTCAATCTAGGCTATTGGAATAAAATCACTTGAATTGTGATGTTCATACTTGGCTAGTGGATACAATCGAGTTTCAGCTAATTTTGACAATGAAGGGGTAACGTGGAAGACTTGGGTATGCCAACTATCTTATTGCCCCCACTTTGGTAGTGGGTTCAAAGAAGTGAACGATATCATTTTTTTTGTGGCCATTGCTCGTGAGCAACAAGGTGAATTGCAAGGAAATGTCATCCAAATACGGACTTCCCGCTGCAGGTAGGGTTGAGCAATCGCAATTCAGAATGGATACAAACGAAGCACTTCGTGCTTGGCTACAGGAAACATGAGGGAAACATCGACTGAACAAATCCCGTTCTTGTTGGTTCTAATTGTTCTAGCATCTTTCAATATTCTTGGAGAATTATTCATCACCATTGATCACCATTAATCACCATGAACCATCTGGTGTTAATCTTCTCCACATTTATTGTTGGCTGATGGTTCCACCCCTACTGTTGGTGGTCCACCAGCCCATCGTTTCCGAGACACGGATGTCGGACATCAGTTCAGTCAGCCGCGCAGCTGCCTGGTTTCGGGGCAATGAAATTTTTAGAATGTTGGGAAAGCAATGTCATAAGCCACCCATATTTGGATGGTTGGAATCCCACCCATATAAATAGTTAACTGCGGGATGGATTATTATTATTGCTTTAGAAACACTACATGGGGATGGGTCAAAATTGGGTACCGGAATCATTGGATGGATATTTAAACATATGCTTAAATCTGTGGTCAAAATTTGACCCACCCCCAAAATCCATGGGATTCAATTCGTCAGAATCCATGAATCAAAGGGTTGCTTTGGGAGAACATGGTTGGTTCCGGAATCCGTTTGAGAGAATTGCATGGATGATTCATGGCTAATCCCCAAATGGTAGATTTAGTGTTGGGTTACCGATATTATTACACTATAGACCACTATTAATCAGTATTATTGATTATTAACCACCATGATTGTTGCTTATGTACCCAGTATTCAGACAAACCCGGGGAGTAATCTATTTGATATGGCTAACTAAATAGTAAACCATACCTTACCCTAAATCACAATTTTGATGGGTGGTAGAAAAACAATCCCAAAATGATCAGGTAGGATCCATATCCCATTGATTATTATATCCATTATCATCTCATATATCATATATCAATCATTATCCCATTATATCCATCTTAGATAATCCCGATAAACCCATATAAACCCGTGGATAAGCTCTGGTAAACTAACATAGCTATTGAAAATGGCCATTTATAGTGGATTTTCCCATTTAAAATTGTGATTTTCCATAGTTATGTTAGTTTACCAGAGGGTAAACCCGTGGACAAATCCCAATTTTCGACGACATGCCTCCGTGGACACCGACTCGGCCCGTCGCGACTTCTCCGCTTGCAGGTCACGCTGCTCGCAGCGCCGCACGATCCTCGGTCGGGGAACCGCGCCTCCGTTGACATTGGACGTGGGAGGCCCGTTAAAGGGACCCAAAAAGGCCCATTTTTGGTGGGCTTACCATGGTTTACCCAAGAATTATGGGAAGATTATGGAATAATTTGGAATAATATGAGAAAATGAGTCGATGATTATGGGATATATAATATGAGGTTATGGTAGGACATTATCGGATAATCCTGGGAAATGATTTCGTAATTGCAGTCAGACCATCCCAAATTTGGTTTGGGCTCGCCCCTATGTGGGATGATGTCCCATATCCTCCAGTGCTTGGGAAGTTTGTGACTACCAAGTTGTTTTGGTTGTACCCTCTAATAAACTAACATAGCTATTGAAAATGGCCATTTGTAGTTGATTTTCCCATTAAAAGTTGTGATTTTCCATAGTTATGTTAGTTTACCAGAGGGTAGCCCTCTTCTGGATTGAAAGTGAAAATCCACCCGGAAGGGATGGCCGAGAAGTGCTTCACTAGCCAGACACTGATCGGAAACAGCTGCTGTTTGGAAGTTCATGATGGATCATCCTTGCCCGAGCATACTAACCGCCGGCACCCCCCAAATCACAAAAAAGCCTGGAATGATTCTTGGGGGATGTAGTCAGTTTTTATTCTTTGGGGGACGTTTTAGTATTAGAAGGGATTATTTGATGATTGGTCTGGTACAGTAGCGGATGAAGTATGTAACCATTGCCATCTCTTTTGGTGGTCATAAAAGTTGCCCCATACCCATATGGGTGTCTCCCAAAATTGGGGCACCCGATTTCACCGATGAGCTTCCCTATTGGCTATGACCAATTGTTTGGATAATTATGATAGTTTTGAAGGTCGTGTAGTACCAGTATTCTTGCATTCCCATATGTCTACCCGAATTGTTTAGTGATCCGTTCTACGAAATCCTGAAAATCCCAGTTATATTGTATAATATTTTACCTTTGTAATTGTGTATTATATACATATAGGTATGTATAATCTATATGTATGAATATTATATATAATATATAATATATATATATATTATATATATATATATATATTATATATATATATATATTATATCATATATATATTATATTATATATATATATATATTATATTATATATAATGCAGTATATAACCATTTAGTTCCCTGGAAGTGCACAAGTAGTTCCACCATGTTCCCATGTCCGGCTCGAGGTGCCACAGGAAATGCTCCTCACGTGGTCCTTCGGCACCGCTGCGGCCCACGGCAAACCATTCGCTGCGCATCATCAGCGCTTGCATTCCCACCTGTCCAAGACAACAGGGTGCCTGGTGGACCCATTCAAATTGATGTAGTGCGTACTTTCAGTGCAAAAGGCCAGTAAAATGAGGGAAATGATATGAAATGATACAAATGAATCAAATGATCGAAACATAGAGTGATACAAGATGAATGAAATGATATGAAATGATATAAGATGAATGAGTCGAAGCCATTACTGTACCTTCTCGTCCCTCGCGGTGGAATATGATGGATCCATTCAATTTAATCTCCCAGATGGGAGAAAACTCCTTGCAGTAAGGGATGATCTTTGATGTGTTGTGTCTGGATTGATTTATAGCAACAACCAAGACAAAGTAGAGAACGGTAAACATATCAGGCAAATCAATTTGCCTTGACTTGCCTGACCATCCCCCAAAAGATGGGTGCACATCCAGCTTTGGACCTTTTCCCATAGATTTTCTCATCAGTGGCCGATTGTCAAAGATTGGATCCGATGTGTCCCTCGCCTGTGCCCCTGCGAGCAAAAACGCTGCCGCGGGCGTCGGTCTGGAGCCAGTCACAGTCGGATCGCCACCACCTGGTGGTTGTTTTTTTTCATTTCTAGATTTAGATAGTTCCATCATATGTCATCCTGATAAATAGATCCAGATTGGAAATTCTGTCATCTTCACGAGCAGGGAAAATGCAATGATAGGCGCACGATGATGCAATCGAACAGGTGCAAAGCAAGGATGACTAGATGAATGCCTCTGGATGAATGATTTCCAGCCGTGAGACGGGGTGTCTATGATTGACACCCCGATTTTCCATGGCTCAGGTACGAAAAGTTGTGCGGCCAGGCATAGCCAGCATAGCTTTCTAACCTTCTTAGGCTAGCAGTTTGAATGGACCGCTTGCTTTGCTCATGTTGATCTTCCTCCATATGGCTTAAAAAGTGAGCCAGTCACATTTCGCCCAGGTTTTCCAAGGGACACCAAAAGCTTGGGCTGAGCATGGCACTAGGGAAGAAAATGAAGAGCAGAATAGCGCCCGCGGAGCATATCATCCTGGTCTGCCAGGTGGGATGCGACCAAGATTTTGGGCAGTGACCACACCTTGCCTCTGTTTTCAGGATTAAGGTCGGCAATGGAAACTCCCACATTTCGTTCGATGATTTTCCCATGTTCATGCCTATTTTGGCTCGGGGGTTTCCAATTGTCATCTTTGATTGCCGGAGGGTCAATCTCAATTTTCGTCAGTGAAACCCCCAAGGTTTGATGGTAAAACCCCAAGGTTTTTTGGTTAAAATCACCATGTTGGATGCCCTGTTTGAGACTCAACCACCGTGGGCTGTACGGCTCGACCAAGCGAGGAGCACAGCGATGCGCACTGCGATCCGAAGGCAACAGTTGCGGGAGCGCAGCTTTTGCATTCCAAGCCTCCGTGGGGATGAAATCTGGGGTATGGCGCGGTCAAATCTCTACGAAAATGCAGGTGAATTCACATCGGAATATGGGTTTTCATGAGGGTTAGTGGAGAAAAATCACTAAAATTGAGAATTCATCCATTTTGTAAGCAACAAATTGGTAGGATGAGAACATGATTGACCCAAAAATGGTCAGAAAATCAAGAAACACATTTGACATTAACGACCAACCACAGGGATCAAAACAAGAATGGAACCACACCATGGCACACACAATGGAGATCATCTTCCACATCCCGGTTTGGGGGGGTCCATGTTAAATTTAGGTGTAATGGCCCGCTGCTAAATCCATCTCATGATTCTATGAGTGTCGAAATGGTTGATTTCACGGTTGAGAATGCATTGGCATGTCAGACCATGAGAGGGCCCTTCCTATTGGCTTTGGGTGAGCATTGTGCCATCTCGTGGTTCAACGTGGCGAGTTTATGCTGTCTCAAAAGTTTCCTTCTGAACATGGTGATGTTCTGGGCAGCCATGTTTGACTTCCTAAGATTGCAGCAATGCATACTACTGCTGACATTCGAGGCAATAAAAATATCCCTATCCCATCTCATGATACCAGTTGGTCGATAGCTTTCTCTACTATGGGTTAGCTCACAATTCCCAATCATCCAAGTAGATCCAAGTAGTACAACTCCCGATATAACCAATCAACAACGGTATGTTGAAAGATTAATGACCAACGTCTCGTTTGTCACATTTAGTTTGGGACGCCACTATGTAAAATCCCCATCGAGGCACAAGCAATTGCAGCAATACTTCGCTCGTTCCTCAGATCGACGGTCGCCGTGAGGCCATGGCCAGTCGGCTGCGGCCCATTTCAGTCATGGCCCATCTTTTCTAAGATGACAGTAGAGTAGTGGCTCCCAAACAAAAATACGAAAAAGAATATGAAAAAGAATCAAAAAGGGACCCGTTGTCATTGACCTTTTTTGCGGGGCGGATCAAGTCTCTGGGACGGATCAAGTCTCTGGGATGGATCAATTCAGCAATCTGAGCCGAGGTTCGCGCTGGAAGAGCAAATCTGATTCCATTTCCAGGCGGCCATACTCGTTGCTGTAAATCGCGATGATCATATTCAGAATCCTCAGTGACTGGGTTTGTTTGTGCCCATGTGCCAACTTCAAGCCGCCCATCTGCGGAAGTGGGAGTAGATATGAGTGAATCCAAGGGGTTATTTTGCCCTGCGATCTGCCCAAACATTCAAAACCGTCCTGACACTTTAAGGCCGAAGCAACCCCATGGTACAATTTGGACAAAAGTCGGAAATCTGCAAGCCATTGGGGTCAGCATCAGTAACATGTTCAAAAAACTGCTCATCTATTTGGGAGGGGTCCTATTAGACCCTGCGCTAAACTTGAAGCAAACATGGCTGGTGGGATACGGTTTTCCACGCAAACCACCCGCTAATGATTGGTTCATAATAAATGTGCCCAAAAAGGGGTGATCGTTACCTCAAAATAGCCATTTCAATGCGGAACATGATGAAAATGATGATCATCTATCAGAATCTATCATCTGATATCCATGATATGTTGCCACCCTTTTTGATCAGATGGGCTGTTCATGGTTTATTGTCTGATAGATGACATCCAACCCGGCAAAAAGTGTTTGGAGTTGGGACCTACACCACTTCGCCAAGCTACACAATGAAGGTTACCGTGCCCAAGATAGCCATCACGGTGAGCAGTTGCTGCAATACCTCGTGGCTTCACCAAAGTGGTTGGGGACCAGTGCTGATGATATCTCTGATTCACCTCTGCAATGGTCAAACCCGGCGAAATAAGCCACTGGATACCACTGGGCTGTTGAATTGGGGTACCGATTCAGTCGCCAAGATCATTATTTTGAGGAACCCCCGCCCCCAATTCGTCAACCGGAGTTCGTTTACCATGAAAATTTACCCCTTTTCCTCACATCGGGATGTTCGTTGATCAAGCCCTACGTAGCTTGCCATAGCGAAAACTACTCAAAAAAAAGCACACTTGCCCATGGTCAAAACTCTACGGATTTCAAGGGTGTTGGTTTCATCACTTGAATCTCTAGTCACTCTTGTCATATCATATCCTTACTCAAAAACATATATAGAGACGTGCAGTAAATCATCATTTTTCATGCGTCAACCATCTTCAACGCCCCATTTGTGGCTGCCACCAAGGTGCATCGATGTCGTCCACGAAGCCACCTCAGTCGGAGCAAGGGGAGCTCGGACGGTCACCGCTGACAAAAATGGGTGGATTTTTCAGCACAAGAAATCAAGACCCACCCTCTGGTGAACTAACATAGCTATTGAAAATTGCCATTGAAATAGTGGATTTTCCCATTAAAAATGGTGATGTTCCATAGTTATGTTAGTTTACCATGACCTACCAAGAAAAATGCAGGTTTCAGTAACAAGACTTCGGAGATCACCAGCGATTTATGGCTTTAAGTTGATTTAACCACAATTGACCAAGATGAACAGATTGAACAGGTTTAACCCAGAAATGTTGGAATCAACCAGGCAAACATGATTGATTTACATTGATAGTCATTTCACCCAACCCACAGAATTGGATACACTTGAGATATGCCTACAACGCCAGGAGTCAATGTCATGATATGTCATGAGCTGGGTTGTCCCCGGAGATGAATCTTTGACCAGTCTCCTCATGCCTGATATCGGGCACAATGGCTCCATGCTCCCCCCAGGGACTTTTTCAAATCAGCACCGAGTCAGGTGACCAAGGCCCACCTTCGCACAGGCACCCCCTGCGCGTCACACCAACGCAGCGGTCCAAATCCGGACAGGAGGCTCGCACGGGAGTGATCCGCAAGTCTGGCGATAACTTGCCTTCCAAGGCGATCCATGCCAAATGAAAGTCCCTTGGCTTCAGAGGCAATGAAGTGCCGCGTTTGGCTTGTAGAAGCTGCCAAGATGCATTGAAGGCATCCAAATCAGAGCTGACGTTCATCTGCCATGGGCCCAAGAATTCGGGATCAATCAAGCGGGGTCTTCCTCTAAAGGGTCCTGGCTGATTGAACACATCCCAGAAATGAGGCCTGCCGTGATTTGTAGAAAATCCCACGTTCAGCCCCAGCGACCAAAGCAGAAGCCAGCCATTTCTTTGGCACCAACTTCTGACACGAACACCGCGAGCGGTGCCGAAAAGGCTTGGAAAATCGGCAATCACAAACTTCACATCGGAGAATGTCACCTCTGCTGTTGGCAAAACCTCGAAGTATCTCACCAAGTCCTCCCCCGTCATCGTCGTGGACGCATCCTCACGCGCCAACAGCCGTGCCAGGGGCCGCAGGAAGGCTGCAGAGCTCGCCCAGTACGCTTCGTTGATGCCGAAGAGATGATCCAAAGCTTGGAACGTCCCTAGGCCGTGGTGACCTGGAAAGGCACTGCAGTTGTGCCCATAGCTGGGCTTGGGTGGGCTGTAGCTACCATGGCACCACCCAGCCCAGCTCCCAGAATCCATGGGTGAAAGGATGGTCGTGGCATGTGCGAAGCTGGGCTTCAGCACCACCGAGACGTCCCCATAGAGTGGGGAACCCGCATCGGAACCCAGGGAGTTCAACAAGAAGTAAGCACTACGTTCTCTTGCCTCCAACATGCTGTGTGGATGCGCAGGCTCCTTGAAAGGTTTGAAGCCAAAGAATGAGGTTTCCAACCAATCGAAGCCATGTGTGTAGTTGTTCACCACATCGTTTCTGACCCACACCTCCCACAGGTTCTCATAGTGATCAACCTGCTCCGCCTCCGACAACGAGAAGGAAAAGAAGGATCGGTTCACCTCGCTGCTAAAACCTGACACGACCTCGGCTGCCATCACTGCCTTTCGCAGCTCCAAAACCAGAGCTTCGGCCGGTAACTGAGCCACCTCCTTGCAGCATCTGGCTAGAAGCTCACGAACGTCTGCACGATCTAAACGATCCAGCAGCTGGGGTCCAGACTGCTTGGACATCCAATGGGCTGTCTGGTTCACCTGGTGTAGAAGTTGCCGTTGCCATTCGGTTTGTACCAGCGCAAGGCACTGGAATGAGGTAAAGATGCTCCACAATAGCCCGCGGGCAGCAAATCGCAGAGTCATCATGGCAGATACAAGCTCGAAACTCTTCAGCCTAACAACTCCTGACCCCTTTCATATCCTTTACTCACAACATTTACGGTTTTCCCCTGCGCAATGTAGAACTGTCAAAAGCATTTGCAAAACAGGCTTGAGATGGAACAAAACACTGTACTAAGCGGTACACTCGGCAAACACTTGCTGGATGATGTGAAGTCACACTAGCTGAGCTCGACTCTTGAGCGGAGTGCCAAATCTTGCAGAAGGCTCTGACCCCATAGCTTTTGCCAACGATTTTCGTTGGGAAGAAATCGCAGCAGCCCACCCCCACCCTCTTGCGGTCCCATTATTATAGAACGTTCATCTGACCTTAAAATGTTGGCCAGCCGATTTCCAAGATCACTAGGATTTTTCAATGAAATGGTTAAGCCCATTCATTATCATGAATCTTAGCAACCCTGACCCCACGATGCCATCTCCGGATATCTTCAGCCTAGATGCTTTCCCCTCTCCAGCTCCCTTCAATGGCGAAGCCCATATTATCCAGTCCGGCGCCGTCACCGAAGATAAGGCCACGGTATAAGGACCTGACGGATCTGACGCAATCTGTCGGGCATCCGAAATGAAGGGAGCTGTGGAAATCAAAAAAGGTCATGGTGCCCAAAAATGACAGAAATCATGATCCAAACTTCCAAAACCAATTTGTTTGATAATTTCTTTGATTCAAGTTTAATAGATTTAAGAGAATGTAATAGGTATGAATATTCTATATATGTATACATGTTTATACATGTGTGTGTGTGTGTGATATATAAGCTGTGGTCACCATCTCACTTAGGAACTCGTCGGTGGATACGGGTCTATTTATTGCTGCTTGCCGTTGGGATAAAGGTTCTATAAACAGTAGGGGAAAGGATGTCTATCCATGTGACCTATAAGAAGATACCAATACCCATAGTCTCTTGGCTAGGCCATGAGCCCGGCTCTACTCAAATCGCCATGACCCTGCCACCAAGAAATGCGCGAGGCAACAAACGCCCAATGGTGCTTTGGAAAGGTTTCATATCTAAAAAAAAGTCACGCCCGCTCTAACGGTCCCGCTCCTTTTGGCCATTTTGCGAGGCGTCCCAAGGGTCGTTTCGAATACCCTTACAGCACTTTGTGCTTTTTGGCATTTGTGCACGTGTTCCATTTCACATGTAAGTTACAGTGTAGGCTTTGAATATCGTAGTTCCAATGGTCGAAAAGTTGCAAATTGATTTAGAGACGACAAAAACAACTGTGCTTCTTGGACCATGTGCTTATTCAACTATGCCACTGTTTCTTTGCCAACTCTCCAAGTTGGGAAAGCTGCTTGTCTTTCTTTGTATTGTTTCTCCAAACGAAGGAGAAAATGCATTCACAAATTTGATTATTCAGGTTCCCCGACTTTCTATCCTTCGAAGGAAGTTCTCTGGGGATATACTTTTTCAGGTTCGATTGAATGCCATGATCTTTCAGATCCTTTCTGCAGCAGCGTCTCAAGAATTCCAGCGTAGTCTGTGTTAAAGTAGAGGTAAGACGTTACAACGTAGTGTGTGTGAAAGTAGAGGTAAGACGTTGCAACGTGGTGAATGTTACAACGTAGTGTATGTGAAAGTAGAGGTAAGACGTTACAACGTGGTGAATGTTACAACGTAGTGTATGTGAAAGTAGAGGTAAGACGTTGCACCGTGGTGTAGAAAAACGTACAGGAAAAAGCCAAGAGGACGTTATTGCCCCCCCACCTCCCAATACAACACCCAGAGGCAAGAAAAAACGGATGTCAACATGATTTTCATGTATGGAAAACAAGTACATGCATGAAAAAATCGCAAATTGCACGGGTGCCAAGTGACCAACTCACCACGGTGATGGCCCCCTTGCGGTCCAACATCACGGCAGTGACCACGAAGGCCAGGAAGAACAGGAAGGCCACCAGGAACCTGGGGACATGACCGAAAATCACCACGATCAATGGCGAAATCATCTACAGACATCTACATTTCTGGGCGCATCGGCACGCCGTGTTTGATAAATGTTAAGAGAATATGATTTTCGAACATTGAAATGGTGAATGAGCGCGTTTCAGACAATCTCGAAATTCATGGGATGAGCTCTGATCCAGCAATCTGGGACTTACATGGACTTACCACTAACCAGGTTCTAGCCCTTGCAAAGCACCTGGCACGAATGGACCATGGAATCCATGGAAGATCCGAGCCCTGGATGTCTGGAAGACTTGATATTTGATGGTAAAGAAGAATAGTAAAGACAAGTTCGTGAAGACATCTTTTCAAACAATTCAAACAAATCTAACAAATGTTAAAGACATCTGTTCAAAGAAATCAGAAATTTGACATAACCATAACTTTGATTCCTAAAATTTTCCCATTCAACAAATCCTAATGAGATCTAATGAGCATGCGTCTCTCACCATAGCGAAGCAATCGGTCTCCACTTCCCAGCAGTGCTAGTGAAAATAGGCAAGGCCAAAAAGCTGCCGGATCGGGAACCAACTGACCACCTGCAAAACGTTCATGGGAACTAATCAGGATGCACTGCACATATCTTGGAAACATAGTAAGCAGACTTAGTAAACCAAAAAATTAAGAAATGGAATCTGTGGGATCTATAAACATCTATAATTAGACCCCAAAACTGTGAAATCATTCGAGCATAGACCATAGTCTCAATAATCCGTCCGGCACAGCGTTTTCCAGGCCCATGGCCACGTGGCAGCGACCAAGCAACATCTCACGCATCGCGCCACTAACCAACGTCTTCAGCAGCACCAAAATCTTCTTCCTCAGGGAATTCCGAGGACAAGGGCGAATTGGGCACAATTCTGTTGCAAGTCATGGGACTTAACATGATTTAACATGATTAGTGGTTCAATCCCATGATCAAAGTAAAGGACTAGCGGTTCAAAATCTACAGCAATATCTCCGGTCCAATCACGCAGCCTCATGGCTCAAAATGATCACCGCTAGGTCTAGTCCAACAAAATGGCAATGTCCATAGTAGTGCATAGGGCATGAGAAACACCACAACACACCCCAAAATGGATAATGTTCTGTAAAGCAATATTGAACCATCCCAGAATGTACCATGAATTTGTGATATAAACTTAACCATAAAAATATGTTTGCTTTCTTGTCGCTTTGCTAACATTCATCCGCAAACTATCTCTGAAAATCATCCAGGTGGCCCGCCAAAAGCACTCACCCGCAGCATGTAGATCAACTTGACCTGGGACCATATGACGCTGGTTGGAGGACCTACTTCCCAAGAAAAATATCCAATGGTAAACTGACATAGCTATTGAAAATGACCATTTCTGGTTGATTTCTTTATTAGAAATTGTGATTTTCTATCGTTATGTAAGTTTACCGAGTAAATGTTAAATTTGGGATGACAGGGTCATCAGGACGATCACAACAGGATTGGGCAGCAACATTGAGCTCAACTAATGTCGCTCCCCTCCATTCCAACCCATACTGCCGCAGATTCTGCGTTCTACATCCCCAAAATCTTACAGCCCAACAAATGGCCTTGCTGGACATTTAGTTCTACATCCTATTGAAATAATGGCCAATCAGCAAATCCATCAGAACCCCAATCTTTGCAGTTGGTAGTTCTCCGGCTCCAGTGCTTCCTGCCAGGTCGCAGAGTGCATAAAGAAGCACACCGCCAACAAGGCCTTGCCGCAGGGCATGGCATGGCATGGCGTGGCGTGGTATGGTACGTTGTGTCATGTACTGTAGTGTTGGGTTGGGTTGGGTTGGGTTGTGTCACCTTGTGTTATGTTATCTTTGAAGACATGCGGAGAAGGAAAATATGCAGATGCAAGCATGGGCCTGCCCAACACAAGCACACACACTTGCTCAGAACCGTCATTGCGAATTGGGTATATAGTTGGAATGCATCGTACGTGCAGAAACAACAGCTCAGTTATCTTGACAGGAGTGGGATTGGAGGACAGGAAGGAAATCATCATTGTGAATAAAATAAAGCCAATAAAGCCACCAAAAAACGATCATGTAGTGCTCAAACAGCGTCTCAAAAACGAAGTTCCCTGACATTCAGATTGCGACATCTGTGCAGAAAATACCATTGTACATGACCGGCAAGGTGGTTCTTGGGTTAGCCACTTCCCACGACGATAAGATGAAAGTCTCTGCAGGTACCTCGGGATGATCAGTCCCGATATCCTCCCAACTCATGAGTAGCTTCGTTGGCAGTGGACTCATGAGTGGGCCACTGCCCCCTGCTATAAATAGAAGTTTTACATCTATTCAGATGTTACACACACACACGTACATATACCAAATTACATTGCATTACATTGCATTGCATTGCAGTACATTGCATTACCTTGCATTACCTTGCATTACATTGCATTGCAGCACATTGCATTCCATTCCATTGCAGTACACTAGACTACGTTGCATTACACTACCTTACATTAATGTACGTTACGTTACATTACATTACGTTACGTTATATTTGTAAAAAGCAAGAGAGGGAAAGAGTGTGTCCATGTGTGTGTGTATGATGTTTCTGCACATAGAATCTAAGGCAAAATGGTTCGGGAACACATCACTACTTTTGTGCAACGAACTCCGGAACTCGAACGGAACTCCAGGAGAATTGAAGCCCCACGGCCCGGGGCTGCCTGAGTGGTGTCTGGCATCTCACTTTCGCAGTTCGTGGTGCACCGAACGGAGAGGAGGAAGACGGCTTTCAGCAAACATAGAAACCTCAGCCAGTGCCGAGCCCTGAGCCAAAAAAAGAAAAACGGGATATGTTCCACATCTTTAAGGCCCAAAATCGTTACCCATCAAACTACCAAGCGTTACCCAGAAAATGCCTGTTGCCAAAATGATCACCACTGGCAAACTTCACTCAGTGACGTTGAGAAGTTGGTCCGTTGGACGAACAACAGCGACCTACCCACCTACAACCTAAAGCGGGAAGGGCCAGGGTTCATCGACCATCTGTATATGAATATGCCAATAGAGGCTGACTTCATGATTACCGCTGGTAGATGTGTGTTGCTTGTATACCCATTTTCTCTGATTCTAGCATCCTTATTTCGTCTTATTTCAACCGTTCTTGCCCCCATGTTGGTTCCATAGACTTCTGCACAAAACTTTTCACATGATGATGATCTCCAGAGCTGATAGGGCATCATTCCGGTTCACTCAAAAAATGATTTTCATTACATTCACCTTCCATCTTTTAATGATATGCTGGTTGTGGGTCGCTTGAGGCAGGCGGCAACTCCGGCATGTTGGTGTTGTGACTAATGTCGCAGATCTTCATGGGGTGCCACAAGGAATGCAGCCCGGAACGCCTTGGATCAGCCACTGGGGGGTATTGGGGTTTGGGATCAAAACTGGGTGTTGTTGCGTGCCTTTTTTCACTATAAAATCAGTGCATCATCTTTTCTTGAGCCAGCGCTTGGACATCTTGCCATTTTTAGTAGGTACAGCAAGTCATCAATAGATATTATAAAGGGGCCATGTTCCATGGCTATGTTAAGTTACCAGGGAGAAATTCTGAATTGAAAATTCCCAGAGCCCCAAATCTCAATGTGGCACCTACCTTCCCCAAATCTCATCGACCAAGAAGTAGCAGCTTCACCAAGACTGGCCCGCCTTTGGAAGAGTCCCAGGCATATGTTTCCCAGAGTTGTTTGAAGGGGCTGCAGGAAATCCGATCTTTGGATCCAAACAGAAACAAAGAAACCGCACAAAGGTAAAATAAACACTAATGTGGGTAAAACAATAATAAACCACCCATTTGGGAATGGTATATACCACCTATCTATGGTGATTTAGGGGATGGTTTATTATTGTTTTACCAACAACCATACCAGACCATTGGGATGGTGACACCATTGGCTTCACCCCATGGTGGTTGGTAGCGCGCGAGGTGCAGCTCGTGTCCGCGGCCCAAAGTTCCGTTGATCGTTGAGTTCTTCTTGTGACTGACACAGGGGAGACACACAGCGGTCAAGTGCCTGACCTGCCATGTAGAGATGCACAACTATATGTATTTGTGCAGGTTTAGGTACATGCATATAAGATATGTGTACGGTGTACGTGTGAACTGTGCATATATATATATATCAGTGTTTGCATTTTATGTAGTTTATATATATATATACATATATGATGTGTATATGCATATGTAGCAACCCCGTAAAGAATATGGAAAAGTGTTTCCAGGTGATCGTTCGATGATCCTTTGCCAACTTTTCGATCGACCTTTGGGGGTTGCAATAGCCATGTGCCTCAACCACTTCCGGCAGAGCGAGAACAGCCACCAGCCGATGTTCGTCAAGTCACCTGGAGCAGTGCTTCTCTGTAGCATCCCTGTTGCGTGATAGCAATGATGTAAAATGTCACTTGGAGATTTGCTACGACATGTACATCTATATCATATCTATATCATATCTTAAAGCCTGATCTATTTTCAACAGAAAAAGTATATATCATATATTATAATACATATCTGATCATATGTTGTTCTTGGGGCCACCGCCCCGAGGCGGGCGGGAGTTTTTCCATGTTTTTGCGTTTTGGCTTGATGTCAGGTTTTGACATGTTGCCGAAGGTTACAGGTTCGGTGCTGACGTACAACGTCCCTTTCGACTTAAAGCGATGGGCGCTAAGCACATGTTGCCGAAGGGTGCCTGTACGTTGTTGACGCCTTGCCAGGTTGGGGGGGTGGGGGGGTGGGGGGGGGGGCTAATAACGTCCTTGCTTCTGCGTTCCTTTAAACGCTCTTGATGCTACGCTGCTGAAGTTCTCCTGCAACTTCTCACACGCTCTTGATGTACGCTGCTGAAGTTCTCCTGCAACTTCTCACACGCTCTTGATGCTACGCTGCTGAAGTTCTCCGGCAACTTCTCACACGCTCTTGATGCTACGCTGCTGAAGTTCTCCTGACTCTGGGAAAGCTCTTCAAAACGAAGAATGCGAACTGAAAGAGCACCGCAGAAAAAATTGGCATTGAAGCTGAAGCAGATGTTGCTGAAATATGAAAGTTTTTTGGGGCACATTGACATCGTCGAACAAACATCGTAATTTCAGGTTCCAGAAACATAAATACCTGTAAATTACCATGTAAAATCGTGATTTTTCAGTCTATCTCCAAAACCACAATCGTAGAAAACACACGCCCGCCTCAAGGCTGAATCCCCCCATCTTCACTCCATCGCCGAGCCACGTAGAAGCCCGGCCAGAACGAAGTTGGCGAAGCGCGGGAACTGCAGGGAGCTGTTGGCCTCTGCCTGGCGATGTCGTTGGCGATTTACGGAATGGAATCAATACTGATGAACTGAATAAGGAAAGTTCATATAGGTTCATATATATATATATGGTTGGTTAATATAGGTTAATATAGGTTCATACATGGTTATAGGTTGATATAGGTTAATAAAGGTTAATGTAGCTTAACCGGAAACCCTAGATTTTCCCAGGAAATATAGGCCTTTCCTGCAAATGTTCTCCTGAACCAATCCACTGAACCTATGATTGGTTGCAGCCCTGTGAATTATAGACCTATGAGTTATACTATGATATACCTCTGCCTGGCTATTTTGGGTATTGACATGATTAACTTAAGAATGAGGGTTAATAATTATATGTTGATATCAATTATTAACTGGATTAAGTGATCCCAGTTAACATTAGATATTATTGACATTTGACTGGATATGACTGGATTATCAACTTAGTTATATACCTATGATTGGATATGATTGGGGATTTGCAATGATTTGGCATGATTAATTATGCATGATTTACATTGGGGATGCACCGTGGGATACCCAACAGTTTTGACGCACAGAGCAACAAGATATTTTTGTGGGAGTTTCGAATGCCCCAGTTGAGAGAATGGCTGATGATTTGAGGACTTGTAGCTGATTATAACATATATATAATATATATATATATATATTTAGTTATTCCCACCTTGCGAATAGAACATGGCGTTGAACCAAAAAAAAGGATGTCACCAAGCAGTATGGGTCTAAGGTCTATGTAAGTATGGCTCACAAGCAGGTCCTACAAGAAAGCCAGATTCTGGTCGGATCAAGGTGAGACAATGAGCTGTAATTTGTCAAGGGGCCAAATCGCCCCCTTGGCGTGAGTTCTTTTAGCAGAAACCATGGTTTTATCAAGATCGTTGGGAATTTTAAACCTAAGATTCTATCTTGAGGGATCGTGAGGCTCATCCCAGGCTGGGGCGCAGTGTGACTGCCACCACGGACACCTAACGAACTCGGGAGAACGAAGCAACACAGGGGATCTTTCACCTACAAACATAGGAATTTTAACAAACTACAATGTTTACAGAGCGAAGTCTTCATGGCTAAATTTATGCTAGCTGGGATTATCATCCAAGTTCCGAGAGCCCTTGGTTTTACCATCCGCCCACCAAAACTCCCGTGAAAACCATGGTTTTGTCCACAAAAATCACCTGAACTCACCTGAAAACTTGTAAAAATCACCTGAACTTACAAGGCTTTGGCCCATTTTGACCCCACATTTCCAGTGTTTCCCTTGCAACCTCAAATTCCAGGAGTCCCTCTCAACCTCGGTGGCACGTTTTCCGGCACCTCCTTACTGGTCCGCGTCAAGCGCCACAGCAGTGGCCGATACGCTGGCGTCAGACCCCAGGCAGCAAACATCAACAGGTCCAGCAGGTTGAACAGCAGCGTGAGGCAAAATACCGGACCTGATCGAACTGCAATGATTGAAGAGATCGATTTATGCCATGGTTGGGCGGTTGGGGGAAAATTCTGGAAATCATGGATATTGGGTTTCGGATGGTTTAGGTTACTGGGCCCCAAAGTGAACAGATTCAATACCGAACTAGGGTTCATAAATATTAGTTGGACGGGATCTCGGAAAACTGCTGATATCTGCTGAATGGATGTGAGGGGACACCAATTTGAATGTAGCTGGACCCATCTCGGCCCCAAAAGTAGAATCGCACTCTAACTGATAGTGGTACATAACAGAACCATTGTTCCAAGGAGTGAGGCCCCCGAACGATGGCTAAGTTGACTTGGTCAACCAAAGTACTCATGGCATCTCATTGGTTTATAAACCAACAAACCTAACCGGGAGGCCTTCCCTTGTACATGGTTGTTCCATTTTTTGAGGGCTATCTGACTATCCGACTACGGCTACCCGCTTGACCAATCCTTCCCTGATCAACTCCCTCGAGCGGCTGATCAACTCGATCCACAGGCAATGCACCGCAGCTTTGATCGCCAAGGAATTGAAGATTTGCCTCATGGAAGTCTCGTGGAAGTCTGTTATCCATGGAAAGCCATGATGCTTTCGATAGATGACACTTGTGGAGAAATGGGGTGTTCATGGCGGTATATGGGGATATGATGAATGGCACGTATTATGTATATATATATATATTAAAAAAAAATATGTAGTGGAGCCATGTTGATGCAAGAAATGATTGAAACAACTGCAGGCGTGTCCCACTTTCATTTCCAAACCCTTGTGGTGACAGATCTGAGGCCCCCAAACGATAGCGAAGTTGACTGAGTTCACTTGGTCAACTATGGTTTATGAGGGATATAACTATAGTATACTATAGAATTCATGGGCGTAGAAACCAACAAACATAGTTGGGCGGCCTGACCTCGTAGTACAGTCATGCACATATATGCAAATGGGTAAAGAATCAAGTTCCTATGGCACTGAGGTTACATTGTAAAAACCGTTGGCTTTACCACGTCCAGTCTGTGGCCCACAAAGTCGCATAAGGTTACAAGCCTGTTCTGGCTGTCCAGTTTCCTGTTCCAGTAAGACGATCTTTGGGATCGTTTCCATGTGGTTTGCTCCATACATCGGTGTGTCTCAAGTTACGCAGGAAAATGATGACTAACCCTCAGGTTTTAGGGGCCCTCCCGTGCTTTTTTAGATCATCCCACGGATCGTAAGTGGTCAATAAACCTGGCTGGTACGTCCCCATTCAGTGGGGTTATCCCATTTATATATGGCTTACAACTATGGTAAGCCAAACCCCTCATTCGGGCGGCCATGGCGGCCCCGACCTGTGAACACTTCTGGCCGAAGCTAAAGCCATGAAAATGTCGATATCCAAGATGTTGGGCAACAGCAGGACCAAGGTTTCCTCAGGTCACCAAAGGTGGGTGCTACCCAAGCCAGTGGTCTCCCCCCCCCCCCAAAAAAAGGATCTACAATGATCAAGGTGCCCTAGTTTTAAAAACACCCAAGAATGATGGTCACGGTTTTATTGGGTAACTAAAACGTTTTATTGGGTAACCAAAACGTGTTATTGGGTAACTAAAACGTATTATTGGGTAACCAAGACGTGTTATTGAGTAACCATGTGATTTGGTAACTAAAACGTGTTATTTGGAAACCATGAAACGTAGATTCGGTAACTAAA